>JAABKJ010075445.1:102921669-103149201 GCA_011634705.1 Andricus grossulariae | reverse complement strand
CATGAATCTTGTAAAATTCTTTCAAATCAAATCGTCGGAAACCCTAAAAAATTCTTTGATGTTCATTAAAATTTCACTTTATATTAACTTCATATAAATTTACTTTATATTCTCTGAAATTATTAAAATACGTAAAAATCCCTTTAAGTCAGTCAATATCCTGCGTTAGGTACATAAATCCATAATTCGTATGCAGCTTCTGTTCCCCTGCGTCACTTCTTTCAACATTTTATCAATATTTATTTTCATGCTGAGTTTTTTTATAGCAGTGAGCTACTTACCCGTTAAACACCTTTTTCATTCTGCTCAAACTGGTAAACGAAACTTTGCCGGATTTTAATTTCATCTTCCGGCATATATGACCGCCAACATAATTTCTTCGTCTGCGGGATTCTAAGGAAGTGCAAAGAATTCATATCAAATTCCAAAGTTACATTGGTGCTTCGATACTTCTTCTTCTGAAAAACACTCTTGGGGTCTGACCCCGCGAGGAATGTGATAATCCATTTTTGCCCTCTTGCATCTAATCATGTGATTTCTGTTGACGATATGACGTTCAGTACTTCTCTCTCCGCAAAAAAATATGACAGAAGAGAAAAATATACCGAAATCGAAAAATATTCCGGAAGAGAACAATATGGCAGAAGAGAAAAATATGTCTCTTTCTTATCCTGGACCTCATTATCCGTGTTCTTCGGTCAGGTCTCTTCCTGCCAAGCCTCCTCTTCGTAACAGGTTCAGGTCTCCTCTTGCCAGGCATTTTCGAGGAACTATAAAACAGTAGTTCTAGACGACTTTTGTACACAAGATAAGTTCAATTTGTAAAAAAATGTAAAACTAAAATATAATATTGGTTATGATCCGAAGTGGGCTCAAAATGTCACAAGTATCAATGAGGGGTTAAATTTTATAACAATTTGTAAATTTTTCTCGCTGAACGGCGTTAGCCTCTGGGACACTTTTCAAACAAGTTTCGAATTTTAATCTTGATATTCTTATAGGACATTTAGTTAAGCATCTTTTTTCTCTAGACAAAAAAGATTTAACTTTTGCCGTTTTCGAAGTAAACCTAAAATTCTTGGAATTTTGTGATGGAATTTCCAGAAAAGCTTTTTTATTATAATCTACGACTGCTAGAGCAGATTAAATGTAAATATTATTGTTTACACAAAAGTTGTGCATTTTTACCTGAGGTAACGAAGTTACTTTTGTGAATAAGTAATGCAATGGTGAATAGTTACATTTATTTCAGTAAGAGTAATCATTAAAATCGTTACTTTTTCAGTTACTTTGGAAATATATAGTTTAAAAGCTTTTTTCATGACCATAAATAATTTTTTATTACTTTTTCAAGTATTTTTTCCTTTTCACTAATTTTCTGAGAATAAAAGACCTATTTAAACCGAAAAAGTGACTTAAAGTGTCTAATGTTTTTTTTTTTTTTTAATTTAGAAGAATGTAAAAGAATTTTATAAAATGCCTAAGAATTGAAGGTGAGTTCCGGACTACAAGGGGAATTGAGAAAAAGCTTAAAATAACATTTTTGAAATTGCTTAATTTATTGAAATTGACTGAATTTAGAAGAATTCAAGAAAATTTAAAATAATTCAGCGATAGTTAACTACATCAAGAGAATTACAATAACTTCCAGAAAATTTAAAATTAGTGGAATTCAGGACAAAACCAACAGTTTAATTTATCAGAAAAAAAATTAGGCAAAACAACGAATTAGATAAAATTCGAGTGGATTTTAGAGAAATCAAAAGGGAAATGAGAATCATCCGATGGAATTCATAAGAATTGAAAGTAAATTTTGAAAAATTTCAATTGAAAAAAATTCAAAAAATTCATTGAATTTATTAAATCAAAAATACTAACTGAACGGAACTGGACTGAATTGAAACTGAACTTATCTGAATTGAAACTGAACTGAACTGAAACTGAACTAAATTGAATTGAAACTGAACTGAACTTAAACTGAACTAAATTGAATTGAAACCGAACTGAACTAAACTGAAACTGAACTGAATTTAATTGAAAATAAATTGAATTGAAACTGAACTGAAGTGAATTTAAATTAAACGGAACTAAACTGAATTGAAACTGAACTTATCTGAATTCAATCTGAACTGAACTGAAACTGAACTGAATTGAAACTGAACTGAACTAAACTGAATTGACCTGAATTGATACTGAAGTGAACTAAACTAAATTTTAACTGAACTGAAATAAACTGAATTGAAACTGAACTGAACTGAAATGAATTTTAACTGAATGGAACTGAACTGAATTGAAACTGAACTCACCTGAATTGAAACTGAACTGAAATGTAGTGAATTTAAACCGAACGGAACTGAACTGGATTGAAACTAAACTGAACTGAAGTGAATTCAAACTGAACGGAACTGAACTGAATTGAAACTGAAAAGAACTTAATTAAAAAGTGAATTGAATTGAACTGAATTGAAACTGAACTGAACTGGATTGAAACTGAACTGAATTGAAACTGAACTGAACTGAATTGAAACTGAACTGAACTAAAGTGAATGCAAATTGAACGGAACTGAACTGAATTAAAACTGAAGTAAACTAAACTGAATTGTAACTGAACTGAACTAAACTAAATTGAAACTGAACTGAACTGAAGTGGATTTAAACTGAACGGAACTGAACTGAAGTGGATTTAAACTGAACGGAACTGAACTGAATTGAAACTGAACTTACTTGAATTGAAACTGAACTGAAATTGAACTGAATTGAATTGAAACTGAACTGAACTAAACTGAAACTGAACTGATTTGAATTGAAACTGAACGGAACTGAACTGAATTGAAACTGAACTTATCTGAATTGAAACTGAACTGAAACTGAACTGAATTGAATTGAAACTGAACTGAATTAAACTGAACTGACCTGAATTGAAACTGAAGTGAACTAAACTGAATTTTCACTGTATTGAAATAAACTGAATTAAAACTGAACTAAACAAAACTGAATTGAAACTGAACTGAACTAAAGTGAATTAAAATTGAACGGAACTGAATCGAATTGAAACTGAACTGAACTGAAGTGAATTTAAATTGAACAGAACTGAACTGCACTGAACTGAATTTAATTGAAACTGAAATGAACTGAATTGAAACTGAACTGAATTGAAACCGACGTGAAGTAAACTGAATTGAAATTGAACTGAACTGAAGTAAATTTAAACGGAACAGAACTGAACTGAATTGAAACTAAACTGAACTGATATAAATTTAATTGAAACTGTACTGAACTGAATTGAAACTGAACTGAATTACAACTGACCTGAATTAAACTAAATTGGAACTAGACTGAACTGAAGTGAATTCAAACTGAACTAAAGTGAATTCAAACTGCAATGAACTGAACTGAATTGAAACTTATATGAACTGAATTGAGGCTGAACAGAACTAAATTGAAACTGAACTAAACTGTATTGAAACTGAACTAAACTGAATTGAAACTGAACTGAACTAAAGTGAATGCAAATTGAACGGAACTGAACTGAATTGAAACCGAACTGAACCGAACTGAATTGAATTGAAACTGAAATGAACTGAATTGAAACTGAAGTGAACTAAACTGAATTGAAACTGAACTTAACTAAACTGAATAGAAACTGAACTAATGTGAATTAGGGCTCAGCGGAATTGAACTGAATTGTAATTGAACTAGACTGAAGTGAATTTCAACTGAACGAAACTGAACTGAATTGAAACTAAACTGCACTGAAGTGAATTGAAACTGAACGGAACTGAACTGAATTGAAACTGAAATTGATTTAAACTGAATTAAACTGAACTTAATTGAATCTTGTATGAACTGAATTGAAACTAAACTAAACTGAATTGAAACTGAAGTGAACGGGATTGAAACTGAACTGAACTGAATTGAAACTGAACTGAACGAAAGTGAATTTAAATTGAACGGAAGTGAGCTGAATTGAAACTGAACTGAACTGAACTGAATTGAATTGAAACTGAACTGAACTAAATTGAAACTGGACTGAACTGAAGTGATTTGAAACTGAACGAAACTGAACTGAATTGAAACTGAACTGAACTGAATTGAAACTGAACTTACCTGAATTGAAGCTGAACCAAACTGAATTGAAACTGAACTGAACTGAATTGAAACTAAAGTGAACTAAACTGAATTGAAACTGAACTGAACTAAACTGAATAGAAACTGAACTAAAGTGAATTTAAGCTGAACGTTTAAAGTTCATTGATTGATTCTTTAATTTAGAGAATTGAAAATGATACCGTGGATTTATATTTTTGGAATTTAATCTGAAACTTTGAAATCTATAATTTGTAAGTTAGAAATTCTAAATTTTGTTGTTTATCTGCATTTCATTTAAAATTGTTTAATTGAAAAGTGTTGAAACCTTCGATTTTATACGTGTAAATTATTGATAATTCGAATACAACATTTCGGAAATCAAAAACTTTAACTTCAATTTAAAAATTTGAAAATTCAAGAGTTCCACTTTGAGTGCTTTAATTTGTAGTGTATTTTTTATTCCTTCAAATGGAAAAATATTTAGCCTTAGTTCAAATTTTTTAATTTTTCTTCGATTAAAATGGCCACCCTGTTGTATGTACGTACATACTCATAACTTAGTACTTTGATAAAGTTTCATTTTCGAGCACAAAGATTTTCACGTTCATTATGATATTATAAAACCAAAATGGCAAAAATACAAAGAAAGTATTTTTTTTGGACAAAACTCCAACAGGAATGGTTCATACGACCCTGATTGTTTACGGTTCAGAGAGTCCCGATTCATCATCGAGGTCATTGAGGGTACCCCCGACACGGCTGATAAAGCGGGACTGCAGTTTCATGGGGTCTATCCTACCTGGAAAACCTGGAAAATCTGGAATTTTCAGGGAATTTTTATATACCTGGAAAAACCTGGAAATGTCAGGGTATTTTTTTTTAAGTCAGGGAGATTTTTCGCGAGTTTGCTTAATTTTTTTTCAAATTTAAATATAAAATTCAATAACAATGATTGTTCATTTGTGAAAGTAGGTTTATATTACTGTATTTAACTATTTTGTTGAAAATTCTTTTTTTCTTTTTTTGAAATTAATTTTTTTAACTGAAAATTTAACTATTCTATTTTTGGTTAAAAATTGATCGTTTTTAGTTGAAAATTAAAGTATCTCTTTGAAGCTGCATGTCTTTTCTTAGAAATTTACCAGTTTATTATGATTAAAAATTAAAATCTTTTTTGATTGAAATATCAACTACTACATTTTTTTGTTTACAATTTTTGTTGTTGTTGAAAATTAAATTTCTTTAACTGAAAATGTAGCTATTCCAGTTGAATGTTTCATCATTTTAATTGAAATATCACCTATTTAGTTGAACATCAATTTTTTTAACTAAAAATTTAACTATACAATTATTGGTTGACAATTTATTTATTTTTAGTTGAAAATTCATGTAATTTGTTGGAATTTCGTCTTTTTTGGTAAAAATTAATCTTCGTGATTGAAAATTCATCTTTTTTGTTGAAAATTCATCTTTTTTGTTGAAAATTCATCTTTTTGGTTAAAAAACCAACTATTGCAGTTAAAAATTCAAAATGTTAGTTGAAAATTTAAATTTCAACTATTCCATTTTTGATTGAAAAATGGTCTTTTTGGTTCAAAATCGAACTATTTGGTTGAAAAGTAATCTTTTTTAGTTGAAAATCAAACTATCCTGTTGAAAATTCATCTATTTTGTTGATAAATCGTCTTTTTTGGTAAAAAATTAATCTTCTTGTTTGAAAATGTATCTTTCTCGTTGAAAATTCCACTATTCCAGTTGAAGATTCATCATTTTAGTTGAAGGTTCATCACTTTATCCGAAAATTCATCGGTTTATTTAAAAATGTAACTATGCTTTTAAAAATTGTTTTTTTTTGTTAACATTTTTTTTTAACTGAAAATTTGACTTTAATTTAAAATTTATCTCTATTAGTTGAAAATTCGTCTTTTTGGTATAAATTGATCTTCTTGTTTGAAAATGCAACTATTACAGTTAAAGATTTATCATTTTCGTTAAAAATTCATCTTTTTGGTATAAAATTCAACTATTCCAGTTAAAGATTTCTAATTTTAGTTGAAAATTCATCCTTTTAATTGAAAATTGAACTATTTTGTAAAAATTCGTTTTTTTTTTTTGTTGAAAATTAATTTTTTTCAACAGAAAATTTAACTAATCTATTTTTGATTGAAAATTAATCTTTTTTTAGTTCAAAATTCAATTATTTGGTTAAAAACTTGTGTTTTTTAGTTCAAAATTTAACTATGTCGTTGAAAATTCATGTATTTTGTTGATAAATCATCTTTTTTAGTAAAAAATTAATCTTCTTGTTTGAAAATTCATCTTTTTGGTTGAAAATTCAACTCTTGTAGTTGAATATTTATCATTTTAGTTGAAAATTTATCTTTTTGGCATCAAATTCAACTATTCCAGTTAAATATTTCTAATTTTAGTCTAAAATTCATCACTTTAATTTAAAATTGAACTATTTTGTTGAATATATTTTTATATATTATATTATATATATAACATATATATATGGGTTTACAATGTTTTTTTATATTAATGAATGTATAATAGGTTTTCACATAATTATCATGAAATACTGATATTTTTTTATTCTCTACTTATTATTAGAATTAGGTATAACGTTCAAGATTAAGACCAGAGTATAAAAAATCCTCTTTTTTCAAATGTGCGTACATTGATAATTCCGAGGCTTGGTGTGGTGAGAAATTTTAATTAGTATCACTCAAATTCAATAGAGTTAGCAGTAAGCTTCTGTAATTATATTATTCTAAATAAAGAAACTGAGAGACTACAATAATGTATCAAGAGTATGCCAATTGAAATATCTCTTTGACGAATATGTTTCAGGCATTACGTTTACGCATACGAAATTCGTCGAAGGTTTCAATAAGATAAGGCCTTTTTTCAAAAATGTTAATAATGTGGCACGTAGACTGTAAAAAGCGAAGCAATATTTTTTTCCAATCGTTTCTGACAGCATTTGTGCTACAAAGTACTTCATGGAACGATGAAAAGTAATCTATATGTATCTCTTGATAAAAGTAATCGGCTTTTTAACTAGTATTATCCAACATCACGTCAATTTTGATTTTCAAGTGAAATATTAGGCAATTTAAAAAAAAAAAATTAAATCTGTATCGAAAGTAATATATTTTACAACCAAAAAACAAATCGTCAACAAAATACATGCATATAACAACAACTAGCTAAATTTACAAAAAGATTATCAACCAAAAACTAGTTACTCACATTTTTAACTAGAAATTTTTCTTCAGACAAAACAAAATGAATTGTCTACAGAATAGATAAATATTGAACCGAAAAGGTAAATTTTCAACTTCGACTATGAATCTTCAAATAACAAAATTAATTTTAATAATGTAGTTCAGATATTAAGCATGTAGTGTAGGTGGTTAAAAAATTCAATTATTTGTTTAGATTTGAATTTTTCCTTCAAAATGAATATTTTTTGTCTAAAAATGTTTACACAATTTATAAGTTTCTCAGTTTCGCTTTCTAGTATACTTCAGTAATAAATACGATATTGTGTTATATTATTATATGTTTACCAATAGATTTAAGGAAAATGGCAAAAGCGAAGAATAGATAACTGACGGTGAACCTCATTTTTATCAGAATAGATGAAAGTATGAGCTACTGATTTAGCAAGAAAGGGATTTTTCTAGAAAATATCTTCATATATATAATTAAAAGAAAAAGGTTAAACAACCACCGCAGCGTTCCACTGGGAGCAACTGCCATCTAAAAATTATAACGGCTCCCAGTAGAACCGCGGATGCCAGCTTCCTGAATCCATCTCGCAAGTTCGTTGGCCTATTTTTGGCATGCGGGAAGGGCTTTAAGGTTACGAACCAGTGATAGTTTCGTACCTCCAAAAGGACCGATCACAAGGACAATTCCTAGAATCGAATGTTTTGGGTACAGTCGCTGCAACTCCCTTCTAAGGTCTCGATACCTCTCTTCCTTTTTCTTCTCCTTGGCAGTGATGTTGTAGTCGGCCGGAGCCGAAAATTTGATCACCAATATGATTCGTTTCTCGAAGTCTTGGAGAACGATGTCAGGCTTAGTGTGTCCAACGAATACAAAGATGGCACTCTACTTGTGCATGACACGCCCCGCCCCTATCGCTGGAAACTTCTTGACATGAAATGCTGTCAGGGTATACTAAGTTGGAAATGAGACCGTCCTGGCATTCGAAAAGAAAGAGGCAGAGGATCTTTTACATTTGCAACGATGTGAGCTGTACTTAGAACGATTTGGTTATGAAGACATTGGAGATTCAGAAGTCCGCGTTCGCCTTGACGACGTGAAATGTATAATCGCGGAACTGACGAATTGATATGCAAGCTTTTATGTATATGCATTATCTTACGTGTGGTGACATCAAGGGCCTTAAGTTCCTTCTTCGTCCATTGAACCAACCCAAACGAGTAGAGTGGAACCGGGACGGCAAGCATGTTAGTCGCAGACACCTTGTTCAACGCCGACAAATTGGATGACCAAATCTGTCGAAGAAGATGCAGGTATATTTATAGCAGTTTGAAGTTTACCTTTACCAGAGGCATAGATCTTGAGGTCATCCATATAAAATACATGAGTGAGCTTATGCTCTCGCTGGTTAGTGACGCCACAGAGACATCCAGAAGAATTTCGTAGTGCGAGTGATAGAGGCAGAAGTGTGATGCAAAAAAGCAAAGGCCTCATGGTATCACCCTGAAAGACGCCTCTCTGGAAGGTGACGTTTTTCGTTGTCATACGATAATTTTCAGATAAGATGGTAAATCTAGATTTCCAAAGAGGCATCAATCTCTCTATGCATCTCACTATGTGTGGATGTACCTTCAAGCTTTCCAAGATATTCAATGTACTTTTGAGCATAGAATAGAAATTCCAAAGGCTTGAATGTTTTTAATTTCTGTTGAGCTTGTTGACGTAGGCCATCATTACTGGTTCATTTGATGAATTCATTCCTTGTTCCTTGTTTCATGCTGTAAACTCTTCATACGTTAATTCTTAGTCGCATTTTAATGTTTGGGGTAACAAATTTTGCATTCTCTCTTTTTTCTGGTTGATGCAGCTCGAGTGACAACAGTTCTTCCCTGCCACTTTTTTCCATTCCAGCCAATTTCGTCACAAAACTTAATATCTGCCTAAAAAACAAACTTTTCCACGATTTGCAGTGTTATTTAGGAGCACGTTTAGATACATGAAAGTAAGCTTCTGGAACCGCACTTGGGACTCGGCGAGTAGGCATACAGATGGCAACACTTCCTGCAATCTCGATGCTATCTCACCCTGATTCCAGGGAAAATAATGTTACTTTATTTCCTTGGGGAAATAAAGTGTACCTCCACCACCGTCTTCATTCACCGGTCTGTAAAGGACAACTTTTATCTCGAAAAATAGGCCTGACTTTACTCTCATGTTCTTTTGCACGTTGGCTTACCGCTCTCCCGATTTCACAAATATTAATTCTGCCACAAGGGCAAGGGATTTTATATCCTTTGAACAACTTGAAGGTGCCTTCTCATCATTAGAGCAGTTTGAAATATGTCCTATTTTTGCAGGTGGTCTAAATATGGTTTGTGTGTTATGTTTGTTGAGAAGTCTTGCTATTTGTACTATTATCACTTGGATGTAGTGTAGGATGGTGCTCGTTTCTCTCTTTTTTTCTTTAGTAGGTTGTGTTGACTTGTCTTTTCAAATGTATTTTCTGATTGCTTTATAAATTCATTTGTTTGTGTAATCGTTCTATATTAGGATTTGTTTAAAGGTTTGTAATTTGTGAATCGTCTTTATCTGTTATGGAGACAGCTCTGTATAAAAGGGAGTTATTAACCGATTACTTTCGAGATGGGTCGTGGTGGACGGAGGCATGTAGGTATCTATTTGTGTGCGTGGGTTTTCTGTAAACTTCATGTGATAATGTGTTATCAGACCTTTTGTAAACTAGTACATCCAAGAAAGGCAATTTACTGTTGTTTTTCTTCAATTTCCATGGTGAACTGCATTTTAGGGTGTAATCGATTGATGAAATAAGAAAGCTTGTGGAGTTCATCTAGTCCATGTCTCCAGATGACAAAAGTATCGTCAACGTAACGGCACCAAAATTCCGGTTTAAGCTTGGATACGTTAAAGTTTTTCGGTCTCTACGTTTTCCATAAAGATTTTAGCTGTTACAGGTGAGATTAAAGATCCCATTGCTGCTCCTGAGGTTTGCCCGTAGAATTAATTGTTGAAAGAGAATTAAGTATTATTGAGATGGTATTCTATCAAAGTTATAAGATCTGCGGGGAAGTTAGCGAAGGATTTATTAATATCGATTGTATCAGAGATTGGTACTTTTGTAAAGAGAGATACTACATGGTATCTCACTCAGTGAAAAGAGTTTTGGACGTGTGTAATAGAGTCAATTCGACATAAAACAAGTTTGCTTCTCTTCAAAAAGAATAATACAACAGACCTTAAAAACTTAAAACAAAAAAATTTGACAAATTACTTTCAGAAAACTCACACACCACTAACACATAAAAGAAATCTGTAACCATCCTTTCAGCAATGGAATGATTTCAGCCTTGTTTAAAGGACATAACTTTTCAGTGGCTCTCCAAAATCCCAAAAGAAGAAATCATTAGTAATTTGGAATCCACTATATTCCTTCACCTAAAAAGGGAATTACATGCGGTGTGGAACGTGCGCAGACATAGGCAACACAACACTAATAATGAATAAAGAAGGCTATAACAAAAAAATCATGGACCTTCTAACTGACAATAAATTTTTTTAAAACTCTAAAAACATCCCACAAAAACAATATTCAGCAAAACAAAAACCCTTCTTAAAGACTCTAAGCCTGACAGCAAAGCAATATACAAATTAATACCTACTAATGCCAACTTTTCAATACTTCACGTACTCCCAAAAATCCACAAAAACAACATTACGCTCAGACCGATTGCCGATGATAATCAACGAAAAGGATGTATTCTCAACTAAAATAATAAATCTATACAATTCGAAAAGAAACTTTTCAACCAAATAGTTGAATTTTCAAACAGAGAGATGAATTTTCAACAACAAAAAATTAATTTTTAACAGACTAGTTCAACTTTCAACCACGTTCTCATCTCGCCAGGCACTCGAATTAGTCCGTGGTTGATGATGAAAAACCGGGTTCACCGAGAAAAAGTTGAGAAACAAAATAATCTATTTGAGGCCATTTGAAATATTTTAGGGTATTTTAGAAGATTCTAAGAAATTTTTAATAGATTTCAATCATTTAAAGAGATTTTTAATATTTTACGGTATTTTTAGAAATTCCGTGGAATTTTCCAAAGCTTTCAAAAATTTCAACGGATTTCAAAAGAATTGCAATATTTTATGGTATCTTAGGAGATTCTAAGAACTTTTTTTGATAGATTTTAATCATTTAAAGGGGTTTCAAAGGATTATAGACATTTTGCGGTATTTTTAGAAGGTCTATGCAATTCTCAAGAGCTTTAAAAAGTTTCAAGGGATTTAAAAAGAATTGGAACATTGTAGGGTATTTTAAAAGATTCTAAGAATTTTGATTATAGATTTCAATAATTTAAACGGATTTCAAAGAATCTTAAAGATTTTACGGTATTTTTAGAAATTCCATGGAATTTTCAAGATCTTTAGAAAGTTGCAAGGGTTTGCAAAAGAATTGAAATATTTTAGGGTATTTTAAAAAAATTCCGAGAAATTTTAAATAGGTTTCAATAATTTGAATATTTTCCAAAGGATTTTAGGGTATTTTCAAAATATCCAAGGAATTTTCAAGAGCTTTAAAGAGTTTCAAGGATTTCAAATATTTTACAAAAAATTTAAAAGATTGTAAAAGCTATCACAGAAATTTCAAGATTTCACAAACATTTAAAATAATTCAGGAGATTTCAAAGAATTCACAACAATTTCAAAGATTTGAAGGATTTCAAAAACGACTTATGTTCGCAAAAAATCAAAAATTAGTTTATTTATGTTTCTGCTTTCTTTAAAAAGTATTGGTCAATACAAAATGAAATACCTGATTTATTACATCTATAAAAAACGGTTATTTCATTATTTGATGTAAAAAAGGGAGACCTGGAAAAACTTGACTTCTTGACCTGAAAAAACTGGAAAAGACCTTGAATTTCGTTGCTAAGAATTGCTGGACACCCGGAAGAAAAGTTCGCCAGGGAAAAGTCGGGGAATTTAAATAATGAAGTTTCGTGGCCACCCTAAAATGAGGAAAACCCTCGAATTACTTAAACAATATATTCTTTTGTTTTTAGATTCGGCGCCACATATGTTGGAACGAAACAGACATCACCAACGGAAGCATTTCCAGTTTTGTTGGGCGACATTGATCCCAGTGGAAACCTTAACGCCAATATGATACACCAATTTGGACAGAGAATCAGGGGGAAACTTGCCACTCAAGTCCAACGTAGTAAATTCACAGCTGTACAGATGACTTCGGATTATCGTGGCGATTCGTATACACTTTCGGCAACACTAGGAAATCCTGATATTATTAATAATTCTGGTAAGATAAGATATTTCAATAATATTCATTACTAATATTAATTACTAATATACTAATAAAATATTAATTAATAATTCAAAAATAATAATTAATTATTAAATAATATTAATTAATTGTCTATAAAATGCAGGCTTCACTCTCCTTCCTCTATTCTCCTATTTCCCCCTTTTTTTAAAAAAATTCCTCCTTTTCCCCTGTTTTCAAGAAACTTTCCCTCTTTCTCGTTTTTTTTTTTCGCTTGAATTCAAACTGAATTAATAGAATCCAATACGAAAATCCAAATATTTTTGGGTTTTCTTCATTCTTTTGGGTTGAAAAGTCTTCTGTTATTTTTTTGGTTCCGAATTTATCTCCTTTGGTTATATATTCTGCTGTTTCGTTGAATATTTAATTATTTCGTTGAAAATTTAACTATTTCGTTATAAAATCATCTTTTTTTGGTTCCAAAAATCGACTTTGGTACCTTTGGGCTAAGAATTGAGCTGTTTGCGTAGAAACGTCATTTCTTTTAGTTAAAAATTCATCTTTCTTGGTTTTAAATGTACTTTGTTGGTGAATATTCAACTGTATTATAAAAAAATCGATTTTTGATTTTGAAATTCAAATATTTGATGTAAAATTTAACTGTTTTTGGTTAAAATTTAGTCCTTTTCGATTGAAAATTCCACCGTCTGGTGGGAAATTCATTTTTGTAGGTTGAAAATTCAACTGTTTGTTAAAAATGAAGCTATTTTGTTGAAAATTCATCTTTCTTGGTTTAAAATGTACTTGGTTGGTAAATATTCAATTGTATTATAAAAAATCGATTTTTGATTTGAAAATACCACCATTTAGTGGGAAATTCATTTTTTAGGTTGAAAATTCAACTATTTGTTTAAAAATTGGTCTCTTGTGTTTGAAAGTTTAACTGTTTAGTCTTAAACGTAATCGCTTAGTTGAAAATAATTTATTCATTATATATTTAAAGCTTTTTCGGGTTTCAATCGTGTGCAAAACTACGAAACTTGCCGACGTTTCGTGAACATTGCAGTTCAAGATAAACATAAGGCATAGTGTTTAAGTGAAATTGTAAAAGATGTAAAGGGAACGGAGTCCTCAAACCCGTAAAAGTGAGAGTAATAAAATACAATACACTCATTTAATAATTAAGTTAGAAGCTTATTATAATAAATTATTTCTTTGACAAATTAATTGGAATTTTTTTATTCAATTAAATTATTAACAATAACATACCCATTGTTTCATTTCAATTAATTTTTGAATAAATGAATCAAATAATTATAAATTTAAGTCGAAATTAAATACTAAAGTTTTAGTTTTATTCAAAAATAAATTTTTATTATAAAATAATTTTTAAATGCAATTTAATGTTATAAAATTTTAACTATTATTCAAATATATAAAAATTATTTTTATAATAATTTTAATGGCCCTTCTTTTCATTCATAATATAAACCAATAGTTAAAATAAATATAATAATTGAAAAAATATTTTTTTTTAATTCATTAAAACTAAAAATTTAATAATTGGAAAGATTAAAGAAATTTCTACATCAAAAATTGAAAAAATAATGACAATTAAAAAAACTGGATGGAAAATGGTAAACATAATATTGAAATATTATCAAACCCACATCCAAATGAAGTTAATTTATTTCGTATCTTATTTTTTTTTTCTTAAAAAAAATTTATTGATAATGATAAACTACTAATTATGATTAATAAAATATTTATTAATAATAAATAAAATATTTTTTATATCAAAATTTTTAATTTTTTTATTGGAAATAAAATGTATTTTTTATATACTATATAAAATAATAATTTTATCAATAAATTATTATAAATACAATAATTCGAATTACATCAACAAAATGTCAATATCAAGATGTAGCTTCAAATCCAAAATGATGAAAAGAAGAAGTATGATTAAGATATATTCGAATTAATATAACTAATAAAAATAACCTCCCAATAATTACATGTAATCCATGAAATCCAGTAGTTATAAAAAATAATGAACCATAAACTGAATCTCTTAAACAAAAAGATGATTCTTTATATTCATATAATTGAATTAATGAAAATCCTAACCCTAAAAAAATCGTTAATATTATTCCAATTAATCTTTTAGATTTATTTCTATATAATTAACAATGATGTGACCAATAATAACCCCAGTAACCCCAGATGATAATAAAATAATTGTATTCAATAAAGGAATTTCATGAGGATTAAATTGATCAATATTTTTAGGAGGCCACAATCTTTCAATTTCAACATTAGGAGATAAAGCAGAATGAAAATAATATAAAAAATAATAATTCCGAAAGAATAAATAAAAATATTCCTATTCTCAATAATTGATGAATTTTTAATGTATGTAGCCCTTGAAATGTTCTTTCTCGAATTACATCTCGTCATCATTGAAAAGAAATTAAAATAATTATATAAAATCCTAATGTTATTAATATATAATTTATATAATTAAATATTTTAACTCTACCAATTATTGTGATACATATACTTAATGAAATTAAAAGTGGTCAAGGTCTTCTTGTTACAATATGATAAGGATGATTATAAAAATATATTTTCATTTATTAGTTTGTGATGAATATAAGGATCTTAAAATAGAAAATACATAAGCTTGAATAAAAGATACTGCTACTTCTAAAATTAATAATAATGATTGAACTAAAAATATTAAAATAATTAAAATTAATCTTAAATTATTTCCTGTTTGTCTAATTAGTGTTATTAATAAATGAACTGCAATAATATTTGCTGAAAGTCGAATTGCTAATGTTAATGGTCGAATTATATTTCTTACAGATTCAATTATTACTATAAAAGGTATTAAAATATAAGGAATTCCTTGAGGTGTTAAATGAAAAAATATATGAAAAGAATTTTTAATTCACCCAAACAATATATATCTAAGTCATAAATTAATTGATAAATATATAGAAACAATTATATGTCTTGTTGAATTAAAAATATAAGGTAATAATCTAATAAAATTATTTAATATAATAAAAATAAATAAAGATTTAAATATTAGTAAATTATAAAAATTAAAATCTTTATTTAACGAAATTTTTATTTCTTCAATAATAAAATTAGATAATTGATTTAATAAAATTAAATATTTAGATGGTGTAAATCAAAATAAATTAGGTAAACATAATATAAAATATATTATTCTTAATCAATTTATTAAAAAATGTACTCTTGTAGAAGGGTCAAAAACGGAAAATAAGTTTCATATAATTTAAATTTAAATTTAATATATTTCAAATTATTATCATCAATTTTATGAAATATAAATTTTTTATAATTAAAAAAATATAAATTATTATTTATTATAATAAATATAATTGTAAAATATAAAAATATTACTTTGTTATTGATTATAGTCTACAACCCGGTAAAACCTAAAAACTAATTTTCTACTACCAAAACTCTAGAGATATATATACAATGTTCAAGTACCTAATCAAATCTATGCATATTTTTAAATATGATGTCTCTATTCTAACGGAAACTTGGCTTAAACCTGATGTCTTATCATCTGAATTTTTCAACACAAATTTGTATCATGTCTTTAGGGATGATCGTATAGTAAGGATTAATTTAATATGTAATCATCATTTTTTCATTGCCATAAGTTACAAGATTTAAATGTGTATTGTCAAAATGCCGAATACCCGCATTTCTCCGTTTAAATGAAATATTCTATTGTTGGGTACAAAATTTGTCTTGAATTTCAAGAAATGTTAATTTTATTTTACCTAAATATTTCTTTGTTGAGAAAGTATGGGATAACAATTTTTTTAATTCGTACCATATATCGAATACCAACTCATGTACGAAACGCGATTAATTTGAAAATGTCTAATTATAAAGCTTTAATGGGAAATTGTTTAATTTTCAATATTAATAACTGAAGTGGTGCATTCTTCTACGTTTTGAATAGCAATTTCCAAAGTTTCAAAGTGTTTGAAAGAGAATCTGAAAAACTAAACATGATTCGGCTGATTTAGAAATTTTTTAAAATTGGAATTAAATCATTGAAAATATTTAATGGTCATTTTATCACTACTGAGTTGACAGCACTATTGTTAATTATAACCTACGAACTTTGCACATAATATTTTTCTCTCTTGATAAAACTAGTTTTTCAAAAAGTTTAGCACTCAAAAAAAATATTTCAATAATAAAAATTGATCCGGCTATGCCTAGCAATCATCGAAGCAGTAAGGACAGGTGCAAAGTAGCAGAGAATTATTTCAATTCAATTCAATGAAGTTTCTAGATTTAAATAATATTGAAAATAGTTGAAATATTATATAATATAAAAAGTGTTATTTTTTATTCTATTGTAAACGTGCAGCTTATATGTAAATAAGAAAAACCTTTGTGAAGTTCAAAGATTTTTGTTAAAATGAGAGATGTATCTTCAAATATCAAAATGAATTTTCAACGAAGAAGCCAAATTTTGAACCAAGTGATTGAATTTTCAATCAAGAAAATTATCTTTCTACCAAAGAAGACGAGCTTATAATAAAACAACAAAATCTCAGGTAAAAGTGCATTAAAAACAAAGTTTAAGACTTATTGCGCCTCAAAATAATAATGGTTCAAAATTTTAAAAAAGTAGACATGGCGTAGTACTCTAGGTCGACGAATCATTATTATTAGATGGAACTTATTCGAATTGATATTATCATTTGGAATTCAGAGTGAACGTAAATGACACGATCATTATTCTCTTTTCAAGACCGAGGACGACCCTCGAAAAAGTCATAGATATTTACTGATTATAGCTTATTTTATTAAATAATTTTGTAGATATTGCTTTCGACTTTCTGTGCAAACCGAACAACGGTGGGCAATCGGGAACCTTCACCCTGCTTAGTTGAAATATAAACTAAATGGTAATTGAAATAAAAAGCAATGAATTCATAGAGCAGAACCATTTATTGCCTTGCAGATTTTAATGTGAAATATTATTGTGTAACAAGCCATTTCAAAATTATTAATAATTGTAATTCCCACATCGATTCTACATCAACTTGTTTTAGTGAATCGATTCACGTAGATCCGATTCAAGATCGCTTACTTGTTAATTACTAACTCTCCTTCAAAGTGAACGTTCTCCTTATCGACGAAATAAGCGTGCATGACTTCTGCATCCCATTGTCTATGCTGAACGGCATGCGTGAGTGTTCCACCAAGAAAAAATAGCCCACGGCTATCGCGTGCCTGTACTGAACACACATATCTTGTGGAAGCATCAGTATTGTGTTCTCGGTCAACATAGTGAGAGTCGCCCCTGACCATTACAGACCAAAGACGAGTTGCGCCCCTGTAAATATCAATCTGCCCATGTTGTGTACCAGCAGATGAAGAAGATTGGTCGGTTGGAGCTTGTCCTAAAACTCCTTTGACAATATCGTTAGCTGCTATACTCCCGTCTATAGTTTTCCATATAGTAATTCTGCTTCCCGAAGGAAGATTAATTGGACGGTGCTCTTCAGCTCTATTAATATTTCCCCCTAAATATTCTCGTTGATTATACCGTGAATTGAAACTTGCACCGACAACTGTAAAAAAGAAGATTTGTGACATTTTTGCGTATTGGAAAAATAACTGGTCTTAAGTAGATAATTATTTAGCAGGCGGATTTCTGATTGCATATTCCGTTAAGGACACGGTTACCGAAATTTTAAATCATGCATGTAGTATGATATACGTTACTCTATTGATGTAAGTGTTAGTGCGATGTCACAGCAGGATAGCACTACTGAATGGTCGACCTCTTCAGAAACTGTAAGCGGATCCTCTACTCCGTTATCATTGGCGGAACAAATTTATTAATGGTTTGACCCTTCGTAACAATAATATTCTGCTGTGAGCGCACAGTAGCAGTCTCATAAGTGGCACTCGAACAATTTTCCTTCATTTTATTCAGAAACGCAACTTGACATTTTTGTCATCGGAATGTGCTATTTTTAAAAATTAAAATTAAAATTAATTATTTAAATTAATGTTAAATCGTTTCAATTAATTAAGAATTTTAATAAATTAAAAATTTGGTCGCAAACATTTTTGTCCAAAAAGTTTTTCAACAAATTTATCTTGTCAACAATTTTTTTTTTCCCACCATTTTTTTGTGAACTTCTGTCCAAAAAAATTGTTTCAAACCATTTATGTTGCAATACTGTTTTTCGTAAATTTTATTTATTTTATTTTTTTTTATGACGAAACATTTTTTCAACAATTTTTTTTTCTCCACAAAAAATTTTTCAAACAATTTTTTTTGAAAACATTTTTTTTCTGGACAATTTTGTGACATAATTTTTTTTTTAGTTTATTCAAAGACATCTCTTTGTATGAAATAGTTCTTCCAAAACAATTTGTTTATAAAATTGGAACATATTTTGTTTTCAGATTCTGTTAACACTTACATGAACGTCTCAATAGTCTGCGAAACCCTTCCTTGTAGGCACGCAGGGCCTACAAACTTGACATTTTTGTTTTCGGAATGAGCTATTTTAAAAAAATTAAAATTAAAATTAATTATTTCAAGTAATTTTAAATCCTTTCAAGTAATTAACTATTGTAATAAATTAAAAATTTAGCTGGACATTTTTTCCCCTGAAACGTTTGCTAAAAATTTATTTCTTCAAGAATTCTTTTTTCAACCATTTCTTTGTCAACTTTTGTCCTAAAAATTTGTTTCAACACATTTTCGTTTCAATACTGTTTTTTGGAGATTTTTCTGCAAAATTTTTTAGCAACTAAACATTTTTTCAAAAATGTGTTGTTTTTTCATTTTTCTCCAAATGAAATTTTTCACAAACTTCTTTTTTTACATTTTCTTCGATAAATTTTTTCTTTCAAAACTTTTTTGGCAACATTTTCTCTCAGAACAATTTCTTGACATAATTATTTTCAAGCAATTTTTTTCAATGACATTTGTTTGTATGAAATTGTTTTTCCAAAACAATTTTTTTCCAAAATTTTGAAATATTTTGTTTTCAGAAACTGTTAGGACCTAAATTAACGTCTCAATAGTATACAAAACCCTTCATTGTAGGCACGCAGGGCCCATAAACGTGACATTTTTGTCTTAGGAATGACCTATTTTCTTAAAATTAATTCTTTCAATTAATTTTATATCCTTTCTATTATTGAACTATTGTAATAGATTTAAAATTTGGTCACAAAAGCTTCTTTCCCCAAAGTTGTGCCAAAAATTTATTTTGTCAAAAAGGGTATTTTTGCCAAAAATTTTTTTCAACAACTTTTTCGGAAAATTTTTGACCGACAAAATTATTTCCAGAAATGTATGTTTTAATACTGTTTTCCACAATTTTCATTTTTTTTAAATGTTGTGAAAAAAATATTGAAAAAATTTTTTTTCTTCAACTTTTCTGCAAAAAAAATTTCGCCCACATTTATTTTTTTATTTTGTATTTAAAGATTTCTTTCCTTCTTTTATTTCTTTCTTTTCCACTGCTTGGAACAAATTCTCTCAGACAATTTCTTAACACAATTGTTTTGAAACAAATTTTTTCAATTACATTTTTGTGTATGACATGGTTTTTCCAAAACAATTTTCTTACAAAATTTGCACATTTCTTGTTTTCTGATTCTGTTAAGACTTCAATTAACGTCTCAGTAGTCTAGGAAAACCTTCCTGGAAGACACTCAGGGCCTACTTTGACTAATCTTTAATTAACATCGAGGCAACAATCCATTCAATTTGGCAGAAATAAATTATCGTCAGTCCACTTTCGAATTACAATAACGTTACAATAACGTTACAATTATTCCTACTTTACAAATGAAATTGTGAGAACAATTCATTATTCCATCTAATAACATTCTGTTTCAATGATGCTACTTACTTGTGGTTTTTTCTCACATGTTCCACTTTTTGTATACTTTTCACTTACAGTGTGGTAACCATTGCTGAGATTGACGAAAACGAACTACTTAAATGAATTATTGTTGTTTAAAACCATTTTCTCGTGAAGTATTTCTACACAGTTATAATGAAAATAGCTTCAAATAAATGAGGAATTACTTTCTTTTTAAAATTACGAGTTCCAAATAAGGTTGTGAGACGTGGCCATGAATGGGATTTACTGCGGTCCTACTGGGAGCCGATGTCATTTTTTAGATGACAGTTGACATAAAGTTATGAAGAAAACTTGTAACTTCTAAATCATTTAGATTGCATTAGTTTGAAATGTGTCGTAAATAAATTTTGAGCCGGTTAAAATTGAACGCATGCCGGCGAAACTGTCAAAATGGTAAGGAGAGTAACGTTGTCACATGTCCCAAGTAAAACAGTAATTAACCAATATCTTGGTATTCGTCAGTCTAAATTTTCTTCAGCATATGATAGTGAAGAAAACCCTAATGACTACTTTCACTAGAAGACGAAGACAGGTTCTGAAGAGTTCTCTCAGCTCGTCCAATAAAATCAGGGTTATCAATACCTATGTCATACCTGTCCTCACGTACTCATTTAGCTCATCAAATGGTTGATTCCCGACCTTGAAAGCATAAACAAAACCATCCGCGTTGAAATGACCAGAGGAAGTCTTGAATATCAGGACAGAAACTATAGAGGAATTAACAACGCAATTAATACAAAATGGTATCCAGGGCGAGTGCCCCAAAACATCAGATCAACATGAACTGGATAGTGAGGCATCCAATATCTGGCTGAAAAAGGGTGTCCTGTTTCCACAAATATAATGATTCATAATTGCAATTCAGAACAGGGTTGCATTTGTATTTGTATTCACACTCTTCGCTTCACTAGTGCCTTTTCACTAGTTACTAGTTGATTTCGCAACATTCCTCAAAGTAGTTCCTATGTTTGTCGCTATATTATATTTCTCAGTCAGGTACAACTTATGCTACACGTCCTATATTTCCACCGAATCTGCGGTAATCCCCCTCCCCTTCCCTCCAGGAAAAAGACTATCATCGTATTCACGTGTAACATTTTTGTAAAACCTGTGTATAAAATAATACAGCGGACTTAAGTTCGGAAGTTCGATCGGCCGGTCGCTATCAGAAGACGGCCATGTTATAAGCGGCTGGAAGGCGGCCATGTTTGAAACAACCAGAAGGCGGACATGTTCTAAGCAGCACTCTGGCGGTCAATAAGAGTCACGGCAGTCCGTGAGACGAACCAACCAGCGACTGCGAAATAAGAACGATGTACGCCTAGAAGAAAGGAACGCAAGGAAGATCGAACAGACGGAAAACTGTCACTTGTGTTTTTGGCTCGACGGAGTTCGGCGCGACGTGCAAACTAGGAGATTAGGTTGGACATTTTCGGAGAACCGAATAGAACGGAATCAGACTACCGACGAAATACCAATGGATCACGAAGGGAGACGTGAATTGGCGGAATGGTTCCGAGGTAGGTGATCTTCCTCCTTGCTGTAACTCAGAGTTCTCGGCCTCGGCATCAGACACCCACGCGGTGTGGCAATTTGTGACCGCGAGTAGTATTGGTATAGAATTATTAAAGTGAGACCGTCTGGGACCTCCTCGACATCCAAAAGGAGAGAAACGCTTGGCTCAAAGCCCGAATGGCCACCCCCGGCCAGGTCGTGGTTAATAGTTTTGTACACTGTAAAGTTGGAAAACCGTGTTATAATGTATTAAAAATATTTTTTCTCGAACTTTAAACTTGTCAATTTGCATTATTTTTAAATGAGACAATTGCTATTTTGAATTTTAAGAGACAAACTATTTTTGCAGTGGAAATTCTAAGTTCAGATTCGCAGCCAGGGCTAAAACGTTTTAACGTTTTAAAATTAGACGATATTTCACGCAAAATTCCGTTGAATTAAAAGCCTTTTGCCGGGTAATTATGAAATTATTCATCATTACAATATGAAAGAAATGTGCAAACCTCTTCCACTTTATTATCTGTACGCAGAAAAAAGAACCTTATATTTTAATAAAAGCAAGTTAACTCTGCTGATGTTCCGAGTGCGTGTATGGAAAATACGACACTTCAGTAAATGTTACACTTATAGGCAGGTATATATGACTATCATTGATGGTTACCAGTTACAATTTTCAAGTGGTGCTGACCTGCGGATCAGTAGATTTTATCGACCCAGTCGCTATTCTGCACTGTTCCTCGATGCTGCAATTACGAATTATCATGTCACTTTTACGGATAATATAAACAGATCTAACTTATGTTAACGGTATATACTATAGTTTAGATGGCACTATACATTGTAAAAAAATATTGCTAAAAAGTAATTAATAAATAAACACACAGTTCATTTTTGTATATATTTCCGGAAATACTTATAAATCTAAGCCCGCAAATTAATTACACTTGTTTACAAAAAAAAAAAAGTCAGGACTATTTGACAAGACCACTTTATCCTTATGTATTTTGACGCGCTGAATACGAATCCGAGGTCTATTTACCTCCACAGCGTGGCTGCCAAGGCTGCAGTATTGAAACATTGGACAATCACTATACCATCTGAGCCACGATGACTCCCTGTTTGAGAAATATGTTTCAGGCACCTTACCCCTAGTTTTTTTGTATATGCTAGGGTTTGGCTGGTATTTTCTTTTTTAAGTTAAGTTTTGAAACAATAGCCTGTTGTTGACCCTGGTCTTGATTCAAGACTTTTCTTCTTTGTACCCGGTAAAAAGAGGTGCATTGAAATAGATTAAAATCATTTAAAATATTGTAAAAATATACTACTTTTTAATCCATATAAATAGACGTCGTTTTGCACCGTTGACGTTTTAATTCATTTGGACCTCTAATATTTGCATCTCGCACTTAACCCCCAGTTACCCCACGGGGGTCAAAATGACCCACAGGGTTTTTGAAAGCGGCGCCATTTCTGTATAAGCTATGGGAGCGGGTCAGGACCCCAGGGGGGGGGGGAGTTTAGAGGCCCCCTTGTCCATGCTGAACCCATGATTAAACTCAGTTCGGTTAGTGACGCCGAAAGCGACAGTTTGAAATTGTGATTTGTGCCTTTTAGGCCCCCGTGGGGTAACAGCGTTACAAAAAGTGGTCTGGAGAGAAATACAAAAAGTAAGTAAATTCTTTATTCAAATTTTTTTTGTTCGATAATAAAATAATAGTAGGCTTTTTTGTGACGCAAGAGTAAACTATGATTGAAATGTTGTGTTTTCTTGATTTTATAGAAATTTGTCCCCGGAAACATCCATCGAGAGAGATTGGTCATGAAGCAAGGCCTCTCGTGTACCACAGGTAAAAAGAACTATATATTTGTGAAAAAAATGATAATAATATGAGTTTGCAACTAAATTTTTAAATTCAAAAGTTAATATTTTTCTTATTTTACAGAAATTTGAATTAAAAAAGTCAATATTTTTCTCATATTTGTGAAAAAATGGTAATATGTGTTTGCAACTTAATTATTGCATAAAAAAGTTAATACTCTTATTTTATAGAAATTTGAATTGAAAAATTCAATATTTTTCTTATTTTCCAGAAACGAAAATGGAGGCGCGTTCTCGCTCTCGAAGTGCTGCAAATATATTACAAAACGTGGTACCATGAACATACGGCAAAACTGTGCCAATATTGCGCACACTAAAGTAAGAACTGTGTGTCCGAAAATTAAATAATTTGACCTTTATTTTATGAATTTCCTTGATTCTTTGAAAATTCTAACCCCATTTTATACATACTGCATGATTTTGTGTCAAGTAATATTTTGATACGTTTAGCAATTTTTCGCAATTTTCACATAATGAAGTAATTATACTTTTTAAAACCGATCATTATGTCACCTATATCATCTAAAAGTGTGACTCTTGAGGTCTTAAAATCACTACATATAAACACTTTTATCTTCATTTGACTCAGAATTATATCATTTTGAAAAAAAAATATTCCGAGATTTTGTAATCAAATTATTTCTTTTAAATTCTAATGCAACTTTTACCATTTATATTTTACATTTTTTGTTTAGCATTGCCTTTTAGAGCACAAAAAGCTTTTCCAGTAAAAAAAAAATGACTAAAATTGTAACAATGTATACTAAAATACGTGGGGTAAATTAGGATTAAATCCTGTTTAATCATAATATTATGTGGGATTGTGGGCGTCCGCATGAAAAGGGCCCTTATGGCCGATATGGTGTTACGTACAGTGACATATAGCGGGATAAATTCTCGGCATTTTAGGCCCAAAATGAATCCTCTAAGTTGAAAAATTAGACACCGGGGTATTTTGGAAGTTGGAACTCCGAAAAAACGGTTTTCGAGAACAATGCATCTAAACTTGGATAGTGCCAGAGGCATACATGTTATATTTTTTCTTCGCACATGAAACATATTACCTACTTCCGGTTACTGTCTAGATATGAGTATCGTCCCAATAGATGTACTATAGGTCCCAGTAACATCCCCACTCAAACCCAAAAATAATAATTTTGACCTTAACTTACTTACAAGGAACATAACGCAGGTGTCCGCCTCCGATTTTATTCTCCTTGATATATGTTGTAGTACTCAAAAATGTAAGCGACACATATTTTTTCTTTCCTGCGGATATTCGGTTTAAAGGGGTGAAACCCACCCCCCGAATATTTCACATGAAACAGAAGTAAATGGAGTTTTTCTGTACAAATCTTGAAGTTTTTTGAATATTATCACATGGAAAACGTCTTTAGTCATGAAGTACCTAAGGGTGAATTATCCCTATGTGGATTTTTTATAAAAAAAATACATATATATATATATATAAAAAACTAAAGGTTAACAACCACCGCAGGGTCCCACTGGGAGTAACTGTCATCTAAAAAAAACGAATAAGAGGTTATATCACAGCTATCACTATTTTTATTGAAAATAACTTATTCTTCTTGCTGGATATGTTGAAAAATGTAATTTTTCTAGTACATTAAATACCACAAACGCGAACCATCATGTTTTCCCATCTTCAAATTTTTTGATTTTTATAAAAAGCTGCGGTCGGCTTTGCCCGCCGGTGTGGGGCAAAGCCGACGAAATGCGGCTTGTGAGAAATAATTAAATTATTAAATCATTTTTTTATTTATGTAACTAATACTTACGGAAATATGATATACAATAATGTAGGGCTCGAAATGAAAAAAAAATGAATCAATTCTACATCTTATAAACTTAAAAAAAATCATTGACTGTTAACTGGTCGGCGCTGCCCCTTCTTACCCTAGGTCGTTGGAAATCCATTCACAGTGATATAAAAAAGTCTGAAAAAATACGCAATTAGGTAAAAACACAATTTTAATATGTTTAAAATCGTTCTCATAAATATTTCTTTCCAAGATTTGTCATTTCTTCCTTACTATAATTAATACTTTCAATATAAATTTAAAACTACACTCTTCAGGAGAGTGAAGTAAAAATACTAAAATTAATCGAATCTCTTAAGCGGAAGGGATAGCAATTTGTGGGTCGACATCCAAAACAAGTAAAGAAAAAAAGTTTTGAAATCGGTTAATATCATGTTTTTCGGATTGATTCGAACATGAAATTTCTTCAGCTTGAACCAAAGAAATATATTATTCTTTATTCATGGGAAAAAAATTTGTCTTGGCATTTTAACGTTTCAAAATCGCAAAAATCCTAAATCACGACAAAAGGTTTTTCCGGAAAATAAAAATAATAAAATGTTTCTTTGGTTCAAGCTGAATAAATTTCAGGTTCAACATATTCAACTTTTTTTTTAAATGTGTGCATATGATTCAATAAAAAAAACATCTTTTTGCACATTTTCAAAAAATGGTTATTGAGCAAAAAATGTATGTTTAAATTTCGTAATTTTTTATTATTGTTCACTAGTAAAAGCTGTAAATATAACAAATTCGTAATAATTTTAAGTATATTTAAAGAGAAAAGGGGAAGTTTTTTGAGAATAGGGGGAAAAGGGGAATCCCAAGAAAAAAGGGAAAACTAAGAAAAACTAAGAAAAACCTTAGTTCACGACACTGAAAATTTGTTCAATGAACTAGATTTAAAAGCGCGCCAAATTTGAAAGCCGTACAAAACAGACTAATAGTGCCCGATTTTTTAAAAGTTATTTTAAAATTTGTTGAAAAAGTATCAAGTTTGAAATTTCCACAAATTATAGCTCATGACACAATAAATAATTAATGAAAAATATTTGTATAAAATTAATGCAATTTTAGTTGTTCAGGTGTGCCACCCAAATAAAGAGAAATGTCCAAACGAGTTTGACATTTGTCACCGGTAATTTACGTCTGTCTATTTTAAGGAACAAATTATCACAAAATATTCTTTTTAAAGTTCCACATCTAAATCTAGTCGAAAAATTCTCTTTCAATTCAATTTCTCTTTTGCAAATGAACAGTCTACCATTGAGGTTATGAAATCAAACTTCGACTTTTCGGACTTTCTTTTCCAAAAGTTTCAAAATTCCCGTGAATATCTCCAAAAGAACGATAAAAATGATTAAAAAAACACCTGAATAATCATTACTTTATTTCAAAATTCGTAAATATATCAGTCATCATTTTTTCTAAGAGTTAGGTTAGGTTTCGCTACGATCGAAATTTCAGACAAGATTTTGAAATGCTCTAAAATAGTACGAATAACATTACTCAAAAGAAACTTTTTCTTCATGTCTTCACATTTGTTGAGTAAACGTTACTTTGTGGTTCTTTTGGAGTATCTCTTGAGAAATTACTTTTTTTTATATGAGAGTTGAGACAAAGAAGTCGTCCAGAATGATGACGAAATATTCGGCAAATAGCCGACAATCTGGAGAGGGGGGAGAGATCAGGATCAGGCAATGGCAATAATGAAAAAGGGGGATTGATTGTGAGTAGAGAATATTTTTGACACTTACGGAATCACAGTGCACTTGATCGACCCGAGGAATATTTTTGATTGTTCACCAAATTCCGGAGAACGAGATAAATGCGACCGACACAAATGTATTCAGGCATTCACAAAAAGTTACTACTCGAACTGCACAAATTTGTTCTGTTGCAGTCGGATTCGCGAACCGCCATTAGGTTAGGTATTTCAACTTCTCAACAAGGTGGCCAACTACTTCCAGGGAAAAACCCCAGAAAATTACTAAAACGCAAGCATTAAAAAATCACTAAAAGTTACTAACTTTTCACTAGATTTGACTTTCAAGGGCGCGAAATTTGAATTTATAATGTGTCCGAGCGCGTAGCGCGAGGTGAATACATTATCGAGCGCGAAGCGCGAGATGAATACCAAATCGAGCGCGAATTATTCCTTTTTGTGAGGAAATATCACCTGGTTCTTGCAAAAATTAAAAAAAAATTATTTTTGTTGATTGCTTACGGTAAATTTTGTTGAAAATGCTGGTTTCTCAAGACATTGACATTATTATTGTTTCTGGTTTCGTTCTGTCACTCATGGATCGTGTTTTTCATGTAAAAGTAATAAACTCTGATTTTTCGACATTTATAAAATAATAATGCACTCAGGGTATTTTTTATATAATATCCTTTGAAGGGAATACAGTAAAAAGATTCGAGTAGGGGCAAAAATGTAACAAAAGTACAGCGTTAACGAAAATTCAACTCGCTCTTACTCGAAAATTACACAAAAATTCGTCTCGAAAACATCCGTCTTGAAAACATCTTGATGTGGTTCTCTTCGTTTTTTTTTAAAACTATTTTTTGAACAATTAGCGCGTTTTTTTGCGTACATTTGCTGTGTTCTTATCGATACGGATTTGAAACTTATGTAATTAATATTTTTTAAAGTAAGGGTCATATGGAAAAACAAAAAAGACCTATAGATTCGTGTCCAAAGTATCTAGGTGTGCATATTCTTTTTTTTTTTTTAAATTTGCTAAAAAATTATATAATTTTTTGTAGTTCTGGAATTGTTATATAAACATAATAAGCATCGGATCGAAAAACCATCAACACTATGGCATTCGTCCTGGAAATCTCAGTTTCGTCAGTTTTATTAAATTTTTCTGTTTGACAAAAATGTAAAATATTGGGGTTTTGTCAACTTTATATAAACTATATATAACTTTTTCACCTGGGGATAAATGTCACATTTTTCTTACTTTTGTATTTTGAAAATTCCATTTCGATATAAAAACAAAATAATATAATATATTTAATATTTATCTGACAAATAAGTTGAAAAAAATGTGTTAATTAAAATATTATAAATACATCCTAATTACCTTAAAAAAATAAAACAGTGACTTCTTTCTAACCCAAAATGTGAGTAAGTGTGAGAAATTTTGTTATGAAATCAAAATAATACATTTAGGTTCAATAAAATTTGTTTGAATTCTGGGTGAATTTGAACGAATTCAGAATCAGTTCATAAGAGTTTGAAACTATTCAAATTAAATTGGAAAGAATCTAATTTTTGACTTATTACCACAAGTGACATACCGTTGAAATCGCCAAGAACCGGATATTTTAAATATAATATTATTAAATTACTGATTGTAAAATTAAAAACTGTGTTTTTTTTCCGTATTTTATTGCTCATTGGTTCAAAGGACCCCCCGTAGGCAAGGGTAGGCGAAAGAGAGCGCATAAGAGAATTAGGTGTAGACTAGACTAGGCGATGAGGTGAGTGTACCTGAACTATTGAAACTGGACATTACAAATACTGCTACTACACAAGTATAATTGCGGGGTTTTCTGTCAATAAAATTAATCTCTGGTCGGTTTGGGTTCCAGTTAGGAAATTTCCTATTGCGTTTAGTGGACGCATTCGAATTGCGCCAGCGGTCAACCACCCTGCCAAAGTACAACCTGAACTGCACCAGGGGTAAAAGGTGTAAAAGGACCGAGTTACAGCGTCGGCGCAGAAGCTGCAGGGACTCCACGTGTACCAGAGAGAGCCACTGCCGAAAACGTTTTTGCGCCGACGCGAAACTGAATGGCTCTCGTATTCAAGCTAGCTAATTCAGGTGCGCTTAGTTGACGCCCTCTGGTGTAACCGAGTTCAAAGTAAGTAGTTTTCAGCTAGCACGAACAGCGCCAGGGGTATTTTCAGGTGCTCCTCCCATGAAAATGGGACAATTAGGTATTTTCACTTCAACCACCACCTAACTTCACTTCGTTGAGTGCTGAGGGGAAAACACTGGACCAAATGCATGGGACAAAAATTTATTTTTGGAATATATTCGTAATAAATAATAATTAGTATCATTTTATTATTTCATTAAATAGTTCTTGAAAAATGAAAACTATTGTTCAAATACACTTATATAGAAAAAATTAGTTTTTACGTAGATATTAGCGAAATAGGGGGAAAATGGACCGAATTCCATGCATTTGGTCCATTGTTTTCCCCTCAGCACTCAACGAAGTGAAGTTCGCTGGTGACTGAAGTGAAAATATCTAATGGGCCACGGATCTTGAAATACGTCTCCCATGAAACAATGTGTGATTTAAAACTGACACTAGCATTTTCTGTTGCTTTATTACATACTAGTCCGGGCGCCAGAGGGGTCACAGTGGCCTCCTTAATTTATATGGGGCCACCTAGGTTTTTTTAATGTATTTTGGGTCACAGCTGAAATTTTACCGCGATTTCGCTGGGAGCAAGTGCAATTTTTAAGATTAGCACCTGCTCCCGGCGAAATCCTTCCAAACAGCAGACATTTTACACGTGCCGGGAACGTTCCGAAAGCTCCCGCGGAACGTTCCAGGAACGTTCAGCGCTATTAGGGAGCATGTCCTGTATTTCAGTTAAAATGAGATTTCTCTGATTACTCATCAGAGCAGGTAATTGCAGACAGATTACATCCAACATGGGTAATATTTATGTTTTACCTACATCAGCGAGTGAAAATACGAAATTACCTGCAACAAAATTTACTCCTAGTTTTTTCTGTGTGGGGACACTAACAGTGCTCCAGTTGGGTGTTCTGGCTTTATAAAGATAAGCCTCAACTGATGCAGTATTCTTTTAAAGATTATTTTTGAGTGACTTCTAAATCTTTGTAGAATAAGCGAGAACAATTTATTGGCGGCTAAGAAATAAATCTTGAATTTTTTTCTTAGTCCCAACAAATTTTTGTTAGCTTAAAATATTAGAAGGTACTAACGATAAGCACTGGAACTTGCAGCATGGAAGTTGGGTTGTTGGTACTGTCCTGATACATGAGGTGAATTTTGCATCAGAGTATTTCCAGCTGTAAGTTATAAAATAAGGATTTTTATTAGAAAATTTCTTCGAAAAAACCCTAAAATTTTAAAATCAGTGACAGTACAATTATAGACTACATGATATGTTTGAAGATTTTAAAAGAAGCTCAGATAAATCTACTGGTTTTCTGTATATTTCACCGAACTTTGGTTGGGATTTCTGGCTTCGAAGATATGCTTCGATGGATGCAGTATTATTTTTTGAATTATTGTCGAGATAAATTTTTCGTCGCGTACTGTATTTTCCACAACAGACTTGCTAAAAGTTGAATTTGAGACTCAGTGAACTTTATGTTTTAGTGAGTAACTTTAAATTATTTTCCATTATTGTTGAATAAATTCCTAAAAATTATAAACAAAATGATTGTTTGAATATGAATTTTTCCAAAAAATGAAAAAAAAACATCGGGATATATGGCCCAGATGAATATAGGGGTATCTTCAGTTTTTGGATGGGACTTATGGTTTTATTTATAATAATATCTCAATATTCAAATCTATATGCACCATGGGGTTACGTGAAGGTATGAACGTGGAGGGGGAGGGGTCTAAAAAAATGTTTAGACTAACTTTTCTTCATTATTAAATTTTTTTAAGCAATTATGATACCTTAGTGTACATTATGTTTTAGTGAGTGACTTTAAATTATTTTCCTGCAACAAAATTTACTCCTAGTTTTTTCTGTGTGAGGACACTAACAGTGCTTCAGTTGGGTGTTCTGGCTTCATAAAGATAAGCCTCAACGGATGCAGTATTCTTTTAAAGATTATTTTTGAGTGACTTCTAAATCATCGTAGAATAAGCGAGAACAATTTATTGGCGGCTAAGAAATAAATCTTGGATTTTTTTCTTAGTCCCAAGAAATTTTTGTTAGTTTAAAATATTAGAAGGTACTAACGGTAAGCACTGGAACTTGAAGCATGGAAGTTGGGTTGTTGGTACTGTCCTGATACATAAGGTGAATTTTGCATTAGAGTATTTCCAGCTGTAAGTTATAAAATAAGGATTTTTATTAGAAAATTTCTTTGACGAAACCCTACAATTTTGAAACCAGCGACGGTACAATTATAGACTACATGATATTTTTGAAGATTTTAAAAGAAGCTCAGATAAATCTACTGGTTTCCTGTATATTTCGCCGAAATTTGATTGGGTTTTCTGGCTTCAAAGATATGCTTCGATGGATGCAGTATTATTTTTTGAATTATTTTCGAGATAAATTTTTCGACGCGTACTGTATTTTCCACAACACACCTGCTAAAAGTTGAATACTTAGGAGGCCAACACACCTGAAGAACTCATCAAGAGGCATGCACACAAATTTTAGCACAATTCATACGCCGAGTAGAAAATTTATTTCATAATTTTTGACAAATTTTTATAAATATCATAAATTTTTACAAATTTTCATAAATATTATAAATTTTTACAAATTTTCATAAATATCATAAATTTTTACAAATTTTCACAACTTTTAGAAATTATTCTTCCGTGATTTGGAAAAACAGAGATAAAATAACGAAAAATGAGTTTTCACATTGTTGGGATCTTAAAAAAAATACACCGGATTATTTAAATAACACTGGTTTACAAAAAAAAAAGGTGAGGACTATTTGGCAAGACTACTTCATCCTTATGTATTTTGATGAGCTGAATACGAATCCGAGGTCTATTTGCCTCCATCACGTCAGGTTCAAGGTCATTTCAAGGTCAAATACAGGAAAAGGATTGACAATTCTTCGTCACTAAACATCACCACTTATGTAATTTGAAGACGATTAGAAAGAAAAACGATCACTTTCTGTCTATAAATGGTCAAACTATGCATTTGTTTATAAAATTTGTTTATAATATAAACAAACAATATCGATTTACAATTCTTCATCACTAAACATCACGACTTATGTAATTTGAAGACGATTAGAAAGAAAATCGATCACTTTCTCCTATAAATGGTCAAACTATGCATTGGTTTATAAAACTTGTTTATAATATAAACAAATAATATCGATTTACAATTCTTTATCACTAAACATCACGACTTACATAATTTAAAGACGATTAGAAAGAAAACCGATCACTCTCTACCTATAAATGGTCAAACTATGCATTTGTTTATAAAATTTGTTTATAATATAAACAAGTGATATCGATTTACAATTTTTCATCACTCAACATCACGACTTATGTAATTTGAAGACGATTAGAAAAAAAAACTATTACTTTCTGTCTATAAATGTCCAAACTATGCATTTGTTTATAAAATAAACAAATAATATCGGTTAACAAGTCTTCGTCACTAAACATCACCACTTATGTAATTTGAAAACGATTAGAAAGAAAAACGATCACTTTCTACTTATAAATGGTCAAACTATGCATTTGTTTATAACATAAACAAATAGTATAAATTGACAATTCTTCGTCACTAAACATCACCACTTATGTAATTTGAAGACGATTAGACAGAAAAACTATTACTTTCTTTCTATAAATGTCCAAACTATGCATTTGTTTATAAAATAAATAAATAATATCGAATGACCAAGCTCAGTCACTCAATATTACCACTCATATAGTTTAAACGTACTAAGAAAGAAAAGCGATTACTTTCTGTCAATAAACGCCTAAACTATGCATTTTTTTACATGATTTGTTTATAAAATAAACAAATTATACCATACAACCAATTTTCATGATCAAACGTGATCTTGTTGATGAAATCAAGCAATTTCAACTTACAAATACACTTTGCAAGCAAAATTTCCAGTATGTTGACCTTTTCTTAATATAATTTATTTATAACAATAAGATACGATATCCTGTGAATTATTTATATTCTTTGGATACTTGTTCATTCATTTTTGCCGAAAATGGGCTAATCTAAGTTATTTATTTCAAGATAAAAAATAATAATGAAAAAATCTCTCATTTTCGCTCGTTTTTTATTTATATAAAAAATAATAATGAAAAAATCTCTCATTTTCGCTCGTTTTTTATTTATATAAAAAATAGAAAATGACACAAATTAAAAAATCAAATCCATAGACGCCCTTGTGCGACTATCGCTGATCACATATAAGCAACAAATTAAAAATCGGTTGAGAATTGTAGGCTGTAGGTGATTTTGAATAGTAAATCCCCGATTCAGCCCACTGTGAAGCGATGGCCCCAGGGGCGTCCGACGATCCTCGGAGAGCATGAAAAGTTGTAGGCTCCGGAAGTTACGATCATGGTTTCCCCATTAAGTCCCAACTAGACAAATTTTCACAACGGATTTCAGCGCTTTTATTTTCTATGAAAATTAATTGTGGAAAATATGAAAATAAGCGTTTCCGACGTGAAATTTAAAAAAACTTTCAAAATCTGTGATCAGATTTTTTGAAAAAGCTAACTGTCAAAAACTGTATATGATTTAAAAAAAAAAACATGGGTTTGAAAAAGAAAAATTTTGTTTATGTCAATCTTTCACTTTCATAACATTTAAAATTTAACGTTCGAAGTACAGAAATCGTGTCCTCGAGACGTAAACTTGAAAATGTCATGATTTAAATAATGGAAAAATAAGTGAAAGCACACAAAATGGCGGCTGGAACGCGGAAAAATCGTTAAAAACTTATGGAATTTTTTACATGACAATGGTAGACTTAAGACGAAAATTCTACAAAAAAAAAGTTCTTAGAATTAATCAAAGAATACACTGGAATTTTTTCAGAATTTTTTGGACAATTTTCGAATTTTTCAAAATCGGAAAATTTTGAAATATTGAAAAAGTCTCCAAAAAAATCTGAAAAAATTCCAGTGTATTCTTTGATCAATTCCAATAACTTTTTCTTCAGTAAAATTTTTGTCTACAATACATCGTTTTCGAGTAAACAATTCCGAAACTTTAACTCCAAAAGAATACAAGTGATGACCACCATCCAAAAAAAAATGTTTAAATAATTTTTTTCGAGTTTTATTTGATACTATTGTGAGTTTTATTAGATACTTTCGTAAGTATAGCAGAATTTGGTACGGGAACTGTTCGCCGTGTTACTTAGAAAATGTCGAATTCGTTAGCAAAGCGTCGAAAAAGATCTGTTCACCTAGAGATATATTAAAGTGCATGAGGGAATCTGTTTGAACCTTTTTTTTATTTTATTGAAATTTTTGTTTTTAAAATTTAGATATGTCTACACATACACAGATAAATATGGCAAAAGATAAAAAAGAAGAAATGTAGAAATAAAACTATCCATTAAACTACAATAAATCTAGTTTTTTTCAAATCCTACACCTGAAACTATTTACATAATATTACAAAAATCTGAATAAATATTTATTTTCATTTAATTTCTTAAAAAAGACGTTTAGAAAAAACGGATCATCCTCTTTTTGCACGCTGGTTCATCTGAGACTTCTTCTATTATTATAATATCGAGATCATCATCAACAACGACTTCGCACGTAAGATATATTACAACTGTGCATTTTGTCGCACAGGCAGTGGTGGCAGCAACAGCAGCAGCTTCCACTCTCGCCGGGTTTAGATGGCTTAGAGCTGCCTCGAAGATCCGCACGTAGCTCTCATTTCTAGGTATCTCGCCTGGTTCCAAAGCATCTACATCGTTTTCGTCGTCTGTGGGTCTTACAACCTCAAAAACGAGGTCGTCTCCGTCATATTCTTTGTAATCTGGAGAAAAATAAATGAGAGTAGTCTAAAATATTTGTTTGAACAGAGTTAATTCTTTTTTTGAAACATAGGGGAAAAAATAATACTCACTTAGAAGAATCTTAACATTTCTAGGGATAGATATGTTCAGGGTGACGACCTCTCCTACCCCTGGAATATTTCTGACCTTGCTGTTGTTGTTCTTGCGGCTTCTGTAATAAAAACAAAAAATTAAATAAGATTATTTTTCATTGACACGCACACACGCACCCGTCCACATGCTTTAATGACTCTATACAGGGTTTCCCAGGCTCAAGTGTCCTGACTTATATAACTGTACAAAAATAAAAAACAAACAAATTGAAAATTCCTTTTCCAAAAATCAGTTGAAGCTTTAGTTTTTGAATTATAAAATTTTTAGGCTGGACCAATCAGGAGGGTTCCTCGTGAGAAGAAATATCAACTTAATACCACTTTAAGATCAGTTCCAAACAACGTTTAGTCTTTTTCTGGTCTGTACCCTTCAGTTGATTGTCGAGTGTTCATATAGATACGCTAGTTTACTAGCCTCGTCCTATTTGGAACAAATTCTCCGCCTCACTAGGTATTTCCTGCGTTTGTTGTTGTTGCTGCTCTTGGTTTTCTTGTTGCTGTTGCTGTTTTTGTTGTTGATTTTGAAGTTCTTCATCTTGCTGGTTCTGCTTCTGCTGTTGGTGGTAGTTCTGATACTGCTCGCTAGCTACAGCCCCATCTCCAACTTGCTGTATCATTTCTTCTTCATTTCTCTCAGTCTCTGTTTCGGGATGGCGTAATCTCTCGTTATTGGCTACATCAACCAGATCCATTAGGATCCATAAAGAAAATCCTAAATATTCCAATGATTTCATAAAGATTTTGATTATTTCAAATAAATTTTCAAATCTTTCAAAGAAAAATCCCAAAAATTTACGAAAATCCCATATGTTTCAAATTTTTTCAATGATTTCACAAAAGACTTCAAACATTTCACAAATATTTTTAAGATTTCAACAGATTTTCAAAGATTTCAAAGATTTCGACGATTCTAGAGATTACACAAAGATTTAAGAGACAACAATTTTAGCACATTTTAGTTCAGATTTTGTTGGTTATATTTTACTATATATTTTAAAACTCTCCAAAATGTATTGAGAATTTTGAAAAGAATATCGTAAAAATGTTTCAATTTTTAAAACTGTTTCAAAATAATAATAGAAGTGAATAAACAATTTTGTTGAAACAAATGTCAATAATTTTACTTTATTTTTTGAACGAAAATTAGGATAAACGCCATCTTTTATTATATTTTTCTTCAAAATTATCAGCACATTTTTAAGTGTTACAAAAGTTTATCACATTTTGAAAAGTTAAAAAAAAATATGACGTTTTTAAGTATTGAAAATTATCAAATTTTTAATCATATTTATTGAGAAAAAAGCTTACCGCATCTTCTATTTGGAAAATTCGAATAATCCCCACCAAATTTAGAGGTGGCGTCATCCGAGACATCGCCGTGAACAATATCACTAAGAAACAATCTTCTCGAATCGTTATTTGTATCCTCGTTATCAATCTCAACCTGAGAAAACTCTTCTTCGTCATATTTTCTATGTTCATCCTCCTCGTCCTCCTCCTCCTGTACAACAACCTCGTCTTCACGTTGACCTTCTTGTTCTTCATGTCCTTCATCGTCCTCATCCTTGACCACTGAACGATGATTCATGTTATCGTCATGATCACCGAATCCTTGTGAGTAGCCTGCATGATTTGGCTCAGGATGATTTGAACGATTGGAAACGATTGAAGTTTTGACAACTGTGAATCGTTCTGAATCGTGTTCAATTGATTATTTCTAGAAGGGTTGAGAGGAGTAGAAGTAGTTCAGAAAGGAGGCAATTACCTCAAAATTTGAAACCATCAATAAGCCAATTTAACCATCAGACGAAAGAGTTGAAAATTTCTGTAATTATTTTTTTTTTAATTATATTTCAAGAAATTTCAGTTTTCCACCCTAAATTTGGGTTGAATTTTCTCTAACAACAACGCGCACAAGGAATGGTTGTGAAGCATATCATTCGAAATTGAACGCAATATTTAACTGTTCCCATCCAAACATTTTTAATTTCACAGTACCTTTAAAAGGAGTTCAAGCCGTAAATTATATAAAAATGAGAATCACTGGGCAAAGGAGGCGAAAAATTTTAGAGAAAGAACTATTTCTTATTGATACAATGTTGTATTTGCAAGTAGATTTTATAACTAGGCTCAGATTCGTTCGTGAAGTATCCATGCAAATTTTTACCTGTGACAATGGCTATTTTTAGTATTTTAGAGAATTTCAGTTTTAGCTCAAAGTGAAATAAATACTCATTCAATGGGAAATATGTGTAATTTGTTTATTTATTTCACTTGTTAGCTTTTTTCTAGCTTAACGATTTAATATTATTAACTTGATATTATTCTACTATCAGGGGCGGATTAACACAATTTGCCGGCCTAGGCAGTTATGAAATTGCTGCCCCCCCCCCCCTCTTCTCCATAGTTTTTTCGAATGATTAAACAAGTGTTCATCAGGAGCGGACAATGTTGATAAGAGGATAGGATTGTTATGCCGTTTCTTTATTACCAAATAATATTAGTGATAACAAATATGATTATTTTGATTATAAATCATCTGGAATCAACATTCGAAATTTTGCCGCACCTAAAAAGTTGCCGCCCTAGGCAGCTACCTACGATGCCTGTTCACTAGATCCGCCACTGATTGTAGTTCCCCTGATGAGGCTTAAGCCACGTTGCGTGGTCTTGGCGTGGATTATATGCAGTGGCGTGGCTTGTACGAAGTTTCTCAGGAAGCGTGAAAGTAGTGCGCCAACTTTGAAATTTGCCGCGATCACGGCAAACTAGAATTCTCTATTATCGACGACAAGAATCAAGTTGGCATCACTACTTTCACGCTTCCTGAGAAGCTTCGTATAAGCCACGCCACTGCATATAAGCCATGCCAAAGCCACGGGAACTATACTCACTGTGTACTATTATGTAGGAGAGAGTGGGGTATTGTGTCTGGCTTTGACTTAAATTCCCTATAAATTATGATTGAAATGTGATTTTGATGTGTGTATTTTTTAAGGTGAAGCATTCATTACAAGGGAACATATGTTAATACTCCGAACCGCTATTTAATTTCTTTATTATTTGATATTTAATTAATTGATGGATGTTGCTTTTCAGTCAGCGTACCCCATACATTTGGGTACGGAGACCGTCATATCAATGCGGTTTATTTAAACAATGTGAACATTGTAAAACAAAAATGATATAATATCGACTGTCCCGAACAATTTTGACGTATCTTCAGCGAATGCGTTGAAACTACCGTATCTCGTTGTTACGTTGCAAAAGTATCGTAACTCGTAGCACCAATTCCATAGTGTTGTATCTCTTGATAGTGTTTTAAAAGTGTCGTACCTCGTTGTTCAAGGAAATATTGATATTCATATAGTCTTAAGAGAAAACAGGTCAAAGTGTGTTATTTCTTTCGATGTTTCATGTTTAAATCTGTCAGAAATGGACATGTCAGTGAATCAAAACGTCAATTTAAATGAGAGAGGCATCATCGACGAAGAGATTTTGAATGTAGATTTCAACCAAGATGGGCTAAAAATGTTATAATAGTCAACTGTAAAAATAAATCAAATTTAACTTGTACAGTGCGTTTGAATCCTGTCGAAACATTCAGTCGCTTTGTTAGAATTTTTTCAAACACAATTTTTCACCTTTGGATGTAATATTGGGTCTGAACTGGAAAGTTATTTTTAACGGTAATTTTGTCAATTTATTTACGCGTAAGTTATCAATAATTCAATTATTTTCAATTTGCGGAGAAAAATCAAACCAAGAAGGGTCATGAGTGATATTAAATGAGGATTATTTTATAAATTTCATCAAATGATTGGAGAAACGCGATTATCGTACCCATATACAAAAGAAAGGGAGATAAAAACAACTGCAATAATTACGGAAGTATCAGCTTACTGAGTACTGTAAGTAAAATATATTCAAAAATACTTATTCGTAGGGTAATGGAAATTACAGAAGAAAAGGTATGGGAAGTCCAAAGTGGATTTATGCCAGGAAGATCATGTAGATTCTAAAAAAAAGTGGCCTATCCTAGAATGGGTGACTAGTCAAGTAAAGTTTCGACAACTTATTTTTTCCGTGCATGAATGATCTAAAAAGAAATGAGATGAAGATAGATAAGACCTCGTATGTCGATGTATTTTGATGCAATGATTTCGAAGATGGCCATTGAAAACGCAAAATTGTCACTTTCAAGGCCGAAACTGGACAAAAATGCGTTTTTGAAAAAGAAAAATATCCTTTCCTCATTTTATTTCATTTAATTTTTGATTCAAAGAAAATGTTCAACAGGAGATGGTGAAATAAAACGAAAGAAACACCAAGTGCTTTGATTTTGGATGAGTTTCATGTAAAAAATTGATTTTTTATACGTAACACTCAGATAACTGTCGAAGAAATTTTCTAATCAGAATTCCCTTTTCAGGAACATATATCGAGTAGGTATGTACTAAATATTGAGAGATCACACTGAACGGCTATTGCTATCTTTATTGTTCTAACCTGTCCAATTTGTTACCAGAACCAGTTATGAGGTTACCATAACCATTTACTATATTTACATCATTTTTTTATTCTTATATATAACACAGGAATAATGTATATCTAATCCAGCGATATTTATCCTTGATGTATCTACAAACATTGTTAGAAACGAACACACGATATTGGTGAAATTCAAGTAGGGATTTAAAGCAGAATTTATTGTCAGTATTATTATTAATGAATCATATATATAAGTCGTTACAAAAAATATATTATATGGATGAATTCAGATTATTGGAACTCTGAATATCATGGTAATGAAAAAGGATTGATTTTGACACAAAGGTTTGAAATTTATAAATAATGTAAAAATTTGCCTCAACATTAAACAGATTTTCGGGACCTGTTTGGAAATGAATCAAGTGGAATATTACTCGCAGAACTAGTTTTTAAACTTTTGTATTTTTTAAATACCTGGATCGCAAATTTATTTCAGTACTTTGTATTTCTTACTAGCCAAAAATTGGTAAGTGGAGTTTCGATTTTGGATGCATTTGAAATCAATATTGTCAAATAGCTGTAAAATTCAAATATATGAAAACCATTGAATCGAATTTTGAGTTGGCTTTTTTGAAATTAAAACAACATTATTTAAATATATTTAAGTTTTATTTATTTTATTTTACAGTATTTTTCTGTTCAAACTACAATTTTCTTCCGCGTATACTTCTTCGGAAAATCACTGAGTCAAAAAATACTCTACGAACAAGTAGTTATTACCAAAAGGTAACTTATGCTATTTTAAGTTAAAAATTATAATTTATAAATGAAAACAACCATAATGAACCATTTTTGTAGTTACTCAGGGAGTCTCAAAGCAACGAGAACCGATAAAAAGAGATCCTAATTCACATGCATATAATCATAAAATCATAAAATCATAATTATGAGAAAATACGAAAAATGTTTTCACCGAATTTATAGAATATTTTTGCGGGTACAGTGTCTTGTTAAAGTATTAGTAAGAAGACTAGAAATATGACAAAAAATTAAAATCTGTATCCGAAGATTAAGGTATCGGTTTAAATTTGACTCTAGGAATAGGATATGAATAAGTATCGGTCACAGAAGTTATACATTTGTATTTTCATTTCATATTAATTTTTCAATTTATATATTTATGATGTTCATTTTCATGCTGATCTTGATGTTCAGGTGCACATGAGGGTATTTATGATATGTAACACGATGTTCATAATATGGACCATGCCTATTATGCCCGTATCCATAGTCGTTGTTTCTGTTCTTACGTCCGGAATGCAATACTGCTGTTCCTAATCCTCCTGCAATCAATCCTCCTTCGACTAGTATTGTGTCTGTGTCATCTGGATATCCTAAAACGTCTGGAAAATATGAAATCAAATTAAGAATTAGATTCTCAAAAAGTGCATTGTTAATAAGCTGCCTCCGTTTAATAGAATGGTGACAGCATCTTCAGGCGCAAACTAACGTCAGATTAAATCGGTCCAAAAATCGATTGATCGGTGCAATCACACATCCATTAACAGAAAACAGTACCGTCAACGTGATAAGATTTGTTTCTCAGTATAATTTTTCTGCAAGGTCCGTGAAAAATCAGAGTATCCTGCTGAATATTCCTATTAAAATCTGTATAGAATAGCATCCGAATATTACTTGAAGTCGAAACTAAAAATCTGGCCTCCTCACTTCTTTTGATTGCAACTCGCTCGACAAAAATTTCTGAATTGTTCGATGAAAAGCATCTAAAAGCCTAAAGTCTTGCTACCTTCCCTCCTTTTCTTTCTCCTTGACAGTGATGTTGTATTCGGAAGGAGCCGAGAATTCGATCACGAATATAGTTCGTTTCTTGGTACAGGGACCCTCTATCCGCAACCCGAGGACGCGTTCGGTGGCTTTGTCATGGGCCCTTCAGTTCTATTCCAATGGAATAGAAACCGAAACCTAATATATATATAAACATAGTTTTATAAAAATTGGACTATAGCAGGGGTCTCCACAATTCACAGGTGTAGAGTGACCCAGGATCGACGGGACATTTTCAGGATCTACCAGTTTTTTTTCGACGGGAAACTGAGAGAAAATGTATGACCCTTAAAAGAAAATCTTAGTTGGAAGGGTTTGGTTCATAAACCTGAACCACGAGGGCCCGATTTTTTCTGCTGTGCAAGAAGCCACTCTTTGAGGCACTTCGACTCAGGTAAAGGATGGACATCCTTCTTGACAGTTATGTATCAAAGCTAAGTAGATCCGACCTATTGGCCCGGGATCGCTAGTAGAATAGTAGATACACGATCTAGCTTCGAAAAACCCTTCCACTAAAGTATCTGAAATTTTTCGTTTTTTAAAATACTTGATAAGCCTGGAATAAACACCAAATAATGCAAACTTATGATACAAATTTAAACAATGCTTATGCATTCAGAAATTTTGATTAAAAATTTTTTACATTACAGTCAAAATTTAAGTGATCTGTTTTTCCATTATGGTTTCAGTTCTCTTGATTTTTTAAACTGAAAAAAAATGTTCTCGTATAACGAGCTAAAAGATATATTAGGAGTAAATACTTTAAATTGTACAGCCTCTGAACGATACAGAAACAAAAGTTAAGATATAGTTATTTGTGATACAAGTGCGCAAGACAGGTGATTGTGTGCGAGTGTGAACATTGCAGCATAAGCCAGAGGCTCGAAGCATGAGCCGGTGGTTAACGCACGTGCGAAGCGAGTGCGAAAACGTAGACGAGTGCGAAAACGTAGACGAGTGCTTTGAGCCGCAGGCGAGTGATGCAGTCACACGAGTTAGCAATCACCCATGCGCACGTGCATCATACGATATTTTTTGCAACGCCCGTCCGAAAAAGTGGTGCTAGGAGAAGTTAACGAAAAATACTAATCTTAAGAGAAAATATTTTAAAAATTTGTTTACAAATTTTTGAAAAAAAAGTTTGAAATAAAAAATTCAGTGAAAAAAATGCCGTGAAAAAAATTTATTAAAAAAAATGTTCGAAAAAAATATTTGTTGAAAAAAAATTATGTGAAAAAAAGTTATGAAAACAAAAATTTTGGCGCTTATGCCCTTTTGTATGATGGACGAAAACGGCTACGAAACCATAAAACAAAACTTCAATCATTAAAAGATTTGTTCATGTTAGATCTAAATTTATTTCAAGAAGATACCAACACCAGTGTTTAAAGTTACCTATGCCAGTGTCTAAGGTAGCTCATCTCGAAAGTGCGCATGCGCAACTTTTTCACAAGTGCCCAAAGAAAGCCATCTTCAAACTGCGCATGCGCGTAAATTGTTTTGCACACAGTATGATCAAATAAGGTCATTTAGGCACCATTTAGAAGCATGAAAACGTCAAATTTTGAGGTGGGTGTTGCAGAAAAAATATTAAGAATTACAAAACTGAAAATTAATTAATTTTGTATTAAAATAAAGAATAAAAAATTTGTAGCATCAAGCTTTCAAAACGAGGTTCAAAACGAAAATTAAAAAAAAAATGTGTTTTAAAAATGGTTTAAATTTGGTACAATCAAAATGTTGACAGATTGAACATACGAAGCTTTAAAAATTGTACAGGATGATTGACAAAAAGTTGACCACTTTAAGCCACATTTTTCTAAAATTATCTGAGTAAATAACTTATAGCAATGCACAATTTATCAAGGTTTCAAAAATTTAGACAACTTCGCTTAGAAATTATAAATAAAAAAGTACGCAAAATGTATTGTCACGCGCCTGTCCCAAACAAAAAATTTAAAATGAAATATTGCTAAATAATATTAACATCATTTTTTTAAATTTTAAATTCATAGATATTAATTGTTTATTTATTTTATACGTCTGTCCTGCCGTGCTTTTGTCTGCGGTCACCCTGCATTGCTATTTTAGGTTAATACAACTCGAAAATAATATTATTGAAACTATTCAGGATGCTGGCTAAAATTGTTAATTTTATACTTACTAAGATCTTAGTATAGTTAAAACCGATTTAGTAAAGTTGATTTTAAATAAATGTTAATAATGACCACTACTTTTGCATAATATTTTTTATAAAGTGTCAGGTAACACTCCATATTGTTGCGTAAATGTCTAAAATGGTCAACATTTGGCAATCACCCTACACCCTACAGGCTCAAACCGACGATGGATCAAAAGACCAAAAGACGCTTGCATTAACTGAACAAGAAGATTGGATGGGCAAGACAACTTCCGTCTTAAATTTACTAGACGCGCGTAACTAGATTCATCTAGTTAGCCCAACTAGACATTTTTCTCCGTGCATAAGTAGAATACTGATAGTATTCGTCCAATCATACATTGCAATTTGTATCAAGACTAACCTAGAATTCATACATCTGAGATAGTTTTCATTTTGATAAGCAGCATAATGCACGGAAAAGTTTTTATTTTGCTTCTTATTTTTGCAGTTGGGGCCTACAGTAATATAACTGTCTACTTATTTTTAAACTAAGACCATATTAATTATAATAATTTGATTCTCCCTAAGATTTTTTTTTGGTCAAAGCCAGGGAAAAATCTTCTTTTTGGGTTTCAGAATGATCTTAAAATCCGAAATAATTTAATACAATTTTTATTTTATTTTTGCTGGGCCTATTTCAAAAATTGTGGCAGGTCACAATGCACCACCTGGAAAATATCCTTTTCAGATTATCACGAACTATGGCAACAGTTTTCTCTGCGGTGGCACAATCCTAAACCATCGTTATATATTTGAGCAGATCCCCATTGTGTAGATGCGTAAGGAAAATAAAAACAGTAAACAATGAAAAAATAAAATAAAAAAATGTCATACGAATAAACAATTGAACACAACAATAGATATATTAGATGTTTTATTTTAAGAATGTTATTGAACATGGCATACTTTACTGTCAGATCATTTCTTTTTAGATGCAATGATTTGACAGTTCATTTCCAGTTTATGAAATTGACTTCAGTTACGTCAATTAATAAAAATTTAATAACTTTTTAAAAATAAAACTTGATATATTTTTCTAGCTTTGACGTTGCTCTCTATAAAGTTGTCAAAGGAATCAATCGACAATCCGATAATGGCACAATCTATAATGCAGAAAACCTGATAGTTAATGAAAATTATGAGCCAGGTGCATATTTGAACGATATTGGTTTAATTCAAGTAAGAGAGGACATTTTTCACTCAAGATTGTGGAGGCTTTGTCTTTACCTAGAAAAAATTTCGATAAATATGACGATGAAGTGATTCTTATTGGTTTTGGAAGATTAGGGGGAAGAATCAGAAGTCAAACTTTATGAACCCAATCATCAAACTTTTATTGTGGATTATTTTTCTTTTCAGATTAGTAAGCCACCAACAAAAACTTTGCAAGAAGTGAAACTCGAAATATACCCCTATTCAAAATGCAGATCTATAATTCCATATGTAAGCAAATCCCACGTTTGTACATTAACCAAACCAGGAGAAGGTGCTTGTAATGTAAGTCAAGACATAGATTATTGAATTGATTTTTTTTATAATTATCTCTCTGTATTATAAAAAGACCCCAACTTCCCAATAAAACTTTCTAGGTCCTCAACTTCCTAACCTTCACTATCGCACATTGATTTTTTTTCAAACAATATTATTGACCCTTACTGAGTTAGGACAAGGGGTTTACCACCAGAAATGTTTATGTTCACCCAAACTAAAACCTAAAATCGTCAACAGAATTAAAAATATACCATAGAATTAAATTTCAAACACTTGAAGAAGCTTTCAAGTAATTTTCTGAATTTCAAACAATTAAAAACAATTGAAAAATTTCAAAGAATTTGACTAGATTAAAAAGAACTGAAAAGAATTCGAAATAGAATTTTCAGAAAGTTTGTTCAAAATGCAGTATTTTCCGATTGATCATAGGTATTCAAGATTTCATTTTTATTTGAGGTGGGAATTCTTGGCATTTCAACTTGATACAAAAAATGAAAATAAAATCTTTATAAAAACCCCACTTTTATATTTTTCCTATGTTTATAAACAGTTTTTGCCCATATAAAATAGGCATCACATCAGTTCTATGTGGATAAACCATTTTTGAGGGCAGAATTTTTTTCCAAATATAATTTTTTTTCGCGTAAACCGTACAAGCTACCACAAGACAGTAGAAGGTGTTTTTACACAACTTTTCTAGATGTTTCAACTTTTATCTGAACATTTTTTCATATCTTTCGTTCTTTGCGAGAAAAATGCAAAATTTCACACTTTCCCAAATGCGCAGTATGCCTGCTAGTTACAAAAAATTACAAATTTTCAAAAGTGGTCTTCTTGAGAAAATACACTTTCAAGAGTTTCAGAAAAAAGTTATTTCAGAAAAACTTTTTTTTGCCATAAGACTGATAAGATGCCTTTTTATGATAGAAAAAAAATGCCCGCCGCGCGGGCACATTCTCATTGCGCGCTACGCGCGCGGCTGGCAAAGTTGAGCGCGCCTACGGTGTGCGACTTTTGGTTCTAGCGCTTCGCGCTCGAGAATATATTTATCTCACGCTTCGCGCTCGATAATATATTTATCTCGCGCTACGCGCTCGGTCATATATATATATATATATATATATATCAATTTCAGGTATTCGTAGTGGTATACGTTGACAACTTCTACTTGGAAGAGTTCAAATAAAAAATTTCGAATTTCAAGACTGCACGTGTTCAAATAATATTTATTCAAACTGGCGCCAAAAAGGATAGTTGAATTTTAAACCTACAAAGACGAATTTGAAAAAAAAAATTTAAGCCGTGCGTCACAAAGAGGCCTAACCACTAAAATATCAAGTAAAATAGTTAAATTTTCAACTTTGCTGCTGTACACCAGAAGTTACACGATTGTCAGGATTTGTAAGTTGTGGAGGATTTAACCCCAACTGCAAACAACGAATAAAGTTTTTCTCCGTTCCCTCTTCAGGTATCATACCCAAAATTGGATATTTTATACAACCACCAGTATTAGAGGTGTTTGGTATCCATTCGCCTCGTTGCTTACACAAACTGCATCCATGAAAACCGTTAAATTGTTGAATGCCCTGCATAGGTGCTCGCGCATCAGAGTCAACACAGCAACAAATTTCGAATGCTTTTACTAATCGTGCTTCTCCTCGTATAACGCAAAAAATCCCTGAGTCAGAAAGTTCATTAATTTCTTCCACAAATCCTCTAAGCAAGATATTCATATCCGGTTTTTTTTTCTCCGAACCATAATGCAGCAACAATAGTTTCGGATGTTCTAACTTAAATAGGAATTTTATTTATTATTAACTGAACTGCGTATGCTGAATTGGTTTGACTATCAAATTTTGATGCTCCGTCGCAATTAAAAGTGAAAGTTACGTAACGTTTTCTATCATCCGGATTTAAGCCTTGTACAAAATCTCGATATGATTTTCCGCCAAATATATCTTCATAGATTCCATTCTTGTGCGTTCTATTTTCCATCACATGATCGTAGTATCCATCATGTCGTTCTAACAATGCTCTTACTTCATTATTTACGCTAAAGGAGACATAGAAGGTTTTGAATGTAGTACCGTGAAGTACAATTATCTTTGTACAAATGGGACATTCTTTTTGGTGGTCTGAGCGTACAAAAATACCAACGTACCCACCGCAGTAAGGAAAAAAAGCATGGTACCTTACAAAATCTGACGAAAAGAATAATTTGCCAACAAAGTATTTAGTATTTGTGAGTACTGGTGATGCAAACATGCAATTAACTGCTTGAAATAATTTAAAAACTGCAGCGTGTGTTGAGTTTTCAAACAGAGCGAATTTTCGAAACATTGTTAATAGTTCACCTTCATTTATAAATATCGGTGTACTTATTACGTCTAATATTCTAGAATCTTGTAACTTCCTCTGCAACCCGCTGGTTGGAACAGTCACTTCATGCATGTCGTTAATAATATAACGATGTAGACAATTTTCTTCTTCTGTGTGTATTGGAAAATCATACGCTGAATTCAGTTCATCATTACCGATATCGTTGACATCAAGCGAAAAACCATCATCCGATATTGAGCCACTCTGAAAGTATTTATATTTTTAAATATTGTCAATCCCCGGAATGAAAGTAAGTTCAACACATGCCATAACACCCGAAATTTGCTTACAAACTCAATGAAAAATTCTATGGCCGCAGACATGTAACGCTCGGTCACAGGCTTTGCCCTCCACATCGGGGTCACTCACGGCTTCATATTATTTTTCATCCGTCGTCTCAATTTTATACCTTGAAGATCGAATACAAATTTACGGTATAAAAATCAAGACCAAGAAGTGGGCCAAAGACTGATCTGATTAAAAAATGCCTGCAAGAATCATCGTGCTAACAGAATACATGTATATAAATCAATACTTTCTGTCATAAGTAGTATTATGAACTCCCACCAACAAATTCATTGATTCATTGAACTACTGAATCGATCAATAAATGAATAACAAACAAAAATCATTAAAATAGTCAAAGAATGATTCAGTTAATCCAATAAATTCAGCAAAAACGTTAAAATATAGAAAATCTGTAAAACAATTAATTGGTAATATAGATTTGAAGCTGATGAGAGATATGAGTCCATATTTTTTAAATTATGCTTTGGTAAAAGTATAAAACATAAAAATGTTGATTTGTCATAGCAGAGAGAAAAATTTATTCGAAGCCATGAGTATAGTAGCTTGCCCGGTAAGAAGCAGGCTTTCACTAAAAGGTATTAAAAATGTTGAATCCCTAAGAATGCATTTTCTTTCCTTCGTTTTTTAATCCTCCCCGGTAAGAAGGCTTACATTCAAAGGTATTAAAATTATCAATACCTGTCAATGCCGTTTCTGTCCATCTTTTTTGAATCCCCTATTAGGCAGCGCAAATATTTAGATTCCAATCCCTTTCAAAGCCGATCGGAGCTGTCAAACACCCTTTCCAGGATTCCTGGAAACCGAAGAAAAAAATGACAGAAAAAATTGGTGGCAGTCATGCACTTGTCGTGTCACTCAGCACCTGCTAAAAGTGGTGAGCCCTGCATTAGAGTAATCCAAAAAAATTATTGTTATTTGGACGAAGATTAACAATTTATAAAATAGTTCAAAATCTCTATCAGATTTTTTCTATTCAGACTGTGTAAATAAAATTGGACCATGGTTAGATTTATTTAAAACTTCTGAAATTGAAAGAATCTCACTTTTTTGAGAGGATTATCATATTTCCATTTTTTGGATTAGGCTGACAATGAATTTTCATGTTCTTAAAGGAAGTATATCGGATCTACAACCAGAGGGTGACACGACACTCACTTTCATACGTAACACACTTTTTTAAAAAGAGACGTATTTGTAAAATGTAACAAAAGGAGCTATCAACAGTGTCTTTGAATACAAGGTCTATAAGTTTAAACTCGACCAGAGATTGAAAGGGTTACATCTTTATTTTGAGGACGCGCTTGATTGTTTTCTCGGGACCCTTAATGGTGACTTCTAGAAATTTTGATGGAACCTTTTCAGTGTTAAGGTCATGCTGTGTAAGAAAGAAGCTGGTAGTATGAAAAACGCACAGTAAACTTTTCGCGTGAGAGTGTGTCGAAGCAAACATCGACTTTAATCGACGTAAATTAAGGTACGTTCGACTCTTACATAGAACTACATATTTATATGTACTCCATGGACGAATACCTGACTATGCGTGGCACCAAGTTTTTGTTTTAAAGTTCTTCTGATATATTTGCTTCTCTCCTTGTTAATCTGAAAATAAAAGACATCGTTAGAGTAGAGTCGAAAAAAAGAGTTGTTTCTCTCTTCTCTCCAAAATCTAATATGATGTAACATTAGGAAATTGCAGTTCATGCACCAAAAAATAAGCGCAAAATAGCCGATTTTGGATGAAGTCAAAGTGTGCGGGAATCATAACATTCCCGCACGAAATTTCGTGTGGGAATGTTGATCATCAAGCATACTTTGAAGGGAAGTGTGTGTCTGCTGTTTTCCACGCACGGAAATCAAGGGAACCGCTACTTTCTGATTGATGGCAAGAATTATCACAACCAATATGAAGCCCCCGGGTGCGTGATCCAACAGTATGGGCTGCTTGATTGGTCGAGAGTTTCACTAGAGTTCTCGCGACCAATCAAGAGTCAATGGGCGCAACGAATAGCAACTACCTTCATTTCGTCAGCTGTTGAGTTGAGCGTTTAGACAAATTTGGCTCGGTTAGTTCGTCTGGTACGCACTTTGGGTTAAGACCATCTCAGGGTACACCACATGATACCTGAGGGTATTAGCTGGTATGAGGTATTTTCACTTCAAGCACCAGCTAACTTCACTTCATTGAGTGCTGCGGGGAAAACGATAGACCAAATCAAAGATATTTAAACCTAGATGCGGTGCAAGATTAGTTACCCGCGATAAATATAGACGGCGCGTCCGGCGAAAATGGTCTGTTCCCCTCTAGCCTCCAATACTCCCCGATAGTTCACATCGATATAGTTTGCCAACAGCCACTTTGAGCGCCGTAAGCAACTCTCATCATACTCCTTGAGGCGTACTGATGGTAACTTAGCTCGGACAAGAACCATTCAAATTGAAAATAAATTATGCTTTGCAAAACATGGTTATTTTGATAAATACTAAAGATAAAAGTCCATGCATAATTTATATGACTGTTTTATATATTTTCTAATAATTCTCAATTTATTTCTTATAATTTACATTCTCTTATGAGTTATAATTTCTTTTACTCTATAATAATATATTTTGATTCAAACTGATTAAACTTTCAGTGCAATATCTACAAATAGTTCTTTAATATTCTTTATTATTTTTCTTTTTTTGTGTTCAGCAATTTCGATGGATTTTTTAGACTATTCGTCTAATGAAGTTCTCTTCCCAGCTGGAAATTCCTGTACAGGAACCTCGGAGGATCCTGCACATGTTGCTGTACAGAGGACTGCACACGAACCTGTACAGGTAATCACAGAGTCAATTGAGGTTTGGGTTCATGTACGGGAACATACTCAGGGTCCTATACATGAACCTGCGTAGGAACTAATCCGCGAGGGTTCGCAGTTGCTTGGCTCTCTCGATGGTGAGTTGGATCTTCAAGGGAATAAAAGAAAAGCAACTTTATAGCTGTAAGCGTCATGAGGTTCCGCGATGGCTTTCTGCAAAATACCATATACGTGTTTCTGTATAGGATCCTTCCAAAGGTTTCTTTGATGTCTTTCTGTGAGGGATCCTATACACGTTTCTGTACAGGAACCTGCGCCTCAATTTTGTTCGCAATGGAACCTTCTCTTATATTCTTTTAAATTCTCCTAAATTCTGTCATATTCTCCGTTATATAACCCGAACTTAAATTCTCGAGAACTTAAGAACTCTACTCTCGGCAGAGTTTTTGGATTTGGGCATGAACCGCAACTCCAGCGGTAGTTTCGGTTCCCGAGTTTCCGTGTCAGGTTCACAGGCCCGTGAACATGTCGCCATTCCAAGGCCGCTAAGCTCTTTCCCTGGTAAATAGGGTATTCCCCTAGCTCAGGTTTGCACGAAAAAAGACATGACTAATTGAAGTTAAATAATTATTATTTATAATTTCACGTGTAATTTGAATTTATATATATATATATATTTATAATTAAATTCCCTAATAATATTTAAATTATTTTAAAATATATTAATTCAAAATATTATTGACGCAATTTAAATTATCTTTATTGAGAAAAATAAAAAAAAAAAATAAATAAAAATATATATTTATAATCAAATGTTTAAACAAACAACAACAACGAAAATTCAAATAAATTAGTTAAGGTAAAAGCTTGTGCGTAAAAACAAATAATTAAAAAAGAATAAGTAAAATAATCAGAATAAACAATAAATAAAAAAAAACACACAGTTTGAACAAAAGAAAACTCTTATAAATAAAAATATAACACTTCAAACACAATGAAGGAAAAGAGAGAAATGTCATTAATTCAATTTGTGAATCGTATTTTAACACTTGTGATTTCGCGATTGTAATTTATTAGCACATTTAAATTAAGTTTAAAATTATCGCGGTGCACTGCTTCTAATTTAAATAAAAGAAAATTGCCATTCAGCGCAATAAATTTGAGTGTGACTTACCTGTTCTAATTTGGGATCGGGGTTTCCACCCCTTAACTTCGCTTGAATGTCTAAAACCTTCCGTTCCAATTTTCTTTTTAAATCTCGAATAACATTTTTCTTTTTTAAATCACGTCCTTTTCTCAAAGCTCCAAATAATCATCTCAAACCAATGACCTGAATGATTAGATGGGGACCCGTTGAAATTGTTCTACAAATTTTCATGTTTACATTAGGGTTATTGAGCCCTACAAATTTCCACTTCCTTTCCATATTTAAGGGATTAATTCGCAAATCATTTATCGCAACAATTGTATTAAGGAGGAAATATGATTTAGTTTATAACAAGGATCATTTATATATAGAAATATTATTAATTATAAATTGATAGTTGTGTCAATTTTCCTTTAAATATTTGAAAATTTAAAATCAAGGACTCGCACGCGGTGTCCCAACTGACGCGCGAAACTTGAATTTTTTTTTACTTCAAACGTTAATCAATGTATTAAATATAAAATTTTGAGTCAAATAAATGTCCTTCTTTTCATTTCCTATTTTTATTATATTTTGATAAAACAAGATTTGAACTTGATTCCTTGATTATATGCATAATAATTTATTTAATTGTCAAATGATATCGAGAATATTACCCTTCGAGGCGATTTCCCTCAGTGTGTTTATGTTTCCTAACCTCGTAATATTTCCCTGATTATTTCCGCATCGAGAATATTACCCTTCGAGGCAACACTCGCAGCGTTTATGTTTTTCTAACTCTGTTTCATCTGCTTATTATAAGTTATGGTTAACAACCCAACCTATACCTGTCATTTTACTTAATTATCATATAAGTACCGTTTACTATTTTGTTTTAATTCGCAATCTCGACTTTCCATGAGCCTATGCCTTTGTGTAAAATTATTTATTTCTTTTCCAGGTTAATTAATGAGTTCTATGACCGACAATAGAATATTAATAGGAAAAATAAAGTCATTCAGCACGGATTCCATTTCCACTAGGATTTGCCAAAGCTCTAATGCAAAATCGGTACAAAAGTGCAATGATATCTCCTAAATTTGAAATAGCTTAAAGAGATTAAATAATGGAATGAGAATGATGAAGGTCTAATTGGATTAGCTGCATTAATTATATTAAATATAAGCAATTAAGCCAAGAAAATCATAGACCCAATTAATTCTGAGGTACCCAGGAAACAAAAATCCATTCACTTGCGTTTGAATGAGTTTTGATGACTTCTAAATTGCGTATCTATCACTGGAATTCCAGATTGCCACCCATTGGTTAGGCTGACTTTTGAATGAGAACATGAGTTTTCTAATGGGCAACGCATTTTTTTTCTGAGACCCATTCAGCAGCGATTATGAATGGGTATTATATGATTCAGAAACAATAGTTGCCATAGAAAATAATTCGCTTAAAGTAAAAATATTTTTATTTAAATAGTTTAAATTATTTACTAAAAATAGTTAAATTGACAACTTTTAAGCAAATCCTGGCATACATAGTCTACTCTTATTTATAGACTATTTTCAGGATATATATATATATTTGTTTGTCTCTATATGTATCTCATCATGTAGTTTGTTTCGCTTTTCTGTTGTAAATATTTTCTTGTTAGACCATCCTGCGGTAATATACTTGTGATTAAATTACAAGTCGATTTTCGCTTGCTATATATGTTGTATATTTTAAAAGCAATAAATACTACTACTCCTCTTATAGCTGACAATGAAACTTTTTTCGATCTCTTACGCACCTCAATATAAAAAGTTTTTAAATGCCACATTAAAAAAAATGGTTAGAACAAATATTTTAAAAGTTTTTAACCATCTAGTAGTCTACGTAGAAATCTATATCATAATTATTGGCGATTCTTTCAGCTTTTTCAATTTAAATTGAAGGTGGAAACCCTCCGAAATGACATACACACGGGGTTAGAAAGATAATACTACATTGTTAACCAAGTGGGGGATCTAAGAGATTCCCAACGAGAATGAAGTGCCGCGCGAGCGAAGCGAGCCCAGTAACCATGTGAGTTGGGAATCGACTAGTCCCCCACTCGGTTAACATATTATTTTATTCACATACCATTAAGGAGAGCGCGATTTTGGGGCTTGACGCGAAGCAGCAAAAGTGATAGGTTCTACGATCGATTGATGCACCCCGAAAATATGTTTTATCTGATTGCCGCAGCATCGACAGCAAAATAACGGATTTCTTTAGGCGCCAGACAATCGAAATATTCGTCGTCACTCAACTTTGTTTCACACATTTGTATTTGCTTTGATTGTGTGGTACACAAAACGCGCTCGCAGCCTCGCACTCTTGCACTTTAATTTTCAGGTTATGTTTATTGAGGTGAACGTGCTTCCAGAAGTTCGATACGCTCGATACTCAGTTCGATACTAATCGAAGCAATTATCCCTCGTGAAAAGAAAGATCAATTTAATACTACTTCAAGACCAGTTTCAAACCACGTGTGGTCTTTTTCTGGTCTGTACGCTTCAGTATATACCTGCATCATTTTTAGGGTATTGAAATAGACAGCACATTCTCTCTCTCTCTCTCTGAAATAAGGATAGCTGTCTGTATCAACAGACCAGCTATACCTGAAGGTCCTAAAGAAGCTGGGTCATCTTAATACGTGATGTCACGAAGGTACCATAAAGCAGTAAAGATTATGGTTATGGGCCTGAATCGTGATGACCCTAATAATGATGGGATATTGGGAGTTTAAACTGCTGGCTGAGAGAAAAGGACTGTGGTCTTCTGGGGGCCAGAAAATATCAGTTTAAGATCACTTCAAGACAGGCCTATACCTGCCAATACCGCAGTGGCCGGCACGCTCTTGACCAAGTCAGGGTAGCCTGACCAGCCTGACCAACGACCAACTTTCTGGTCAGGTACCTGCGAGCTTGGGCAGACCAACCCTTCACACAGGGGTCCTTTGTTGGAAAATGGGAGAAAAATTTGAAATTAAAAGTTTCTTAATTCTGCAATCCGCGATATAAAAGTAATGTATTTGGAATCTACATATTTTTCCGATTCCAATGACATGTAATTTGTCTATAAAGGTTGAAAATTTGAGAAATATTTAGTATTAAATTGATTATCGAGCTAAAGTTTCTTGATATTAAACTCCTTCAAATTTTCAACTTTTCTAGGCAAGTAATATATCATTGGAATCGCAAAAATGCGTAGATGCTGATTAAGCAATTTTCAAATAGCTGGTTGAAAAATTAAAAGTTTTTAAATTTCCTTACATTGACCTGCCTGTGGACGAAAGATCCTTGCTGGAGTAAGCTCATTCACACTGAGTTTCATGAACAGACCGAAAAGTAGTAGAAAAAATCATTCCGAGACGAGCCTGACCATACCTGAAAAGTGCGCAAGAAGTTTGCCGACCACTGCTTTACTGTAGTCTTAAGATGGTCTTTCTTTTCACGAGGGATATTAAAAAGTACGTGTTAATGGTGGAAATTCTATTACGCAGAGTACGGTTAACTAAAAATTGAGGTTAAAAGTCTGATATTTCCAAACTTTGCCGTCATTAGTGTGGAAAAGTAAGTTTTATCACACGGACTCATAATCGATCGTGGAAGCGATCACTTTTACTGTTTCGCGCCAGGGCCCTGGTATATTGGGACCTTACAGGGTCCCAACATCGCATTTCCCGCGCGGGTATTGAAGATACATTACTTTCTATAGATATATAATCATTTATTAATTATTATTATCATTATTCGTGCTGAGTCGCGGGCGTGCTTGAGTAGAGGAAAGTCGTGTCTCCCAGAATTTGGGAAACAAACAAAATTTGAAATACCAAAGTTTGATTTTTTGTAACGGTGTAACCTGAAAATCGGAAAGAAAATAGAAAATGTTGGAGTCTACTTTGCTAGAATAAAACTACCCTCTATGTAAAAACTCAAACTCGGAAAAAACAAATTACACCAGAATTTTGGGTTTATGTTGGGCTCACGAATGCACGAAAACAAAATTTTGAGAACCACCACCCCCATATGTGCAAAAAACCACCCCCTTACCAAAAATAATATCTGCTAAAAATAAAGTGCATCATAATTTCAGGCCTATTTTAGGCTTTCGAATGCACCAATAAATCTTCTGAAACTACCCCAATGTACAAATAACCACCCTCTTAGTAAGAACTGAAACCTGGGATAAAAACAAAAAGTAGTGTTTAAACATCCACCTGTGAATTCGAATTTGAATATTTAATGAGCCCAAAAATCAAAAACGCTATTCAACGTATAAAATTTCAAAAAAAGATCATTTTTCGGCAAAGTAGTAATAACAGTGTACAGAGGGGTTGCTTTTTGGCGTTGGGGTTTAGAGCCCAAAAATCAAAGCTAGTATTTTAGAGAAGGCCAAAAATCCTTTAATCTTAAGATTAAAGGTTTGAGCCCGAAAATCAGAGTTGGTATTTTTGAGGAGCCCAGAAATCAGAGGCTCTATTTACACTGTAAAATGCTAGAAGAGATTTTTTCTTGGCAAATTCATATCTGTCTGTTATCAAGGGGTTGATTTTAAATATTAAAGGTTTCAGCCCAGAAGTCAGACTCGGTATTTTTGAGCAGCGTGAAAAACAGCACTCTAATGAGAATGTAAAATATAGCAACAAATTTTTTTTTGACAAAGTCTTATCTGCTATGACTTTGTCAATAAACAATCTTTTTTACAGCATCCACTAAATGAGAACATAAAGTCTATTAAATCAGTGAATTTCAAATTGAATTTCGCTGATTCGTAAGTGACTCTACACTCGTAAAATCTTAAGACTGCTACCAACAATTTTCTAGAGCTGAGAAATCAAAAATCTATTATTTGGCACCAGAATAATCCAGTCATTCGAATTCGATTAGCAAAGAAATCCAGTACTTGATTTCCGAGGAGCAAAAAGCTCTGCTACTTCATTTTCCAGTAGCAAAAAAAATGTAATCTATTATTTGTGTGGCGGAATAATCTAGAACTTATAATTAGAGTCGAAACAAAATCCAGTACCTTTATTTCAAGGAGCAAAAATATAGTGAATCTATTATGCCAGTAGCAAAAAAATCTAGAACTTGAAATTCCAGTAGAAAAATATCCGACATTTTATTTACGAATAGCAAAAAACTATGATATATTATTCGTGTAGCAGAATAATGTAGAACTTGTAATTAGAGTAGCAACAAAATTCAGTACTTCAATTGTAAGGAGAGAAAAAATCGGGAATCTACAATTCAAGTAGCAAAATAATCTAGAGCTTCGAATTGAAGTAGCAAACCAATCTAGTATTTCAGGTTTGAGCAGCAAAAAATCTAGAATCTATTATTGAAGCAGCATGAAGATCTGACAATTCATTTTTGAGAAGAAAAAAATCAGTTATCTATTATTCTTGTCGTAAAATAATTTTTGAACTTTTAATTCGAAGAGGAAAACAAATCTAGTACTTCAATTTCAAAGAGCCAAAAATCCGGAATTTATTAATCGCGTAGCAAAATGATCTGGAACTTCGAATTCGACTAGCAAAAAAATCCGGTACTTCAAAGGAATCTGGATTAACATCGGAGTTGGAGTTTAAAATTTATATGTTAAAAATGTTTAATTTCTGAAAAAAGATCTTTCTCCTTTTCTCCGGTGGGAATCGAACCTCATGTCTTCCGATTGCCCGTCGGATAGTTTAACCACTAAGCTACTAGAGAGATCGAAGGCAGATACTTTTTCCAGATATAAGCTTTTTATTTTTACGATGATAATACAGATTTCTTCTAATTTAACTTGTGTTCAAAACATAACTCATTGCTATGAAAAGCGTATATCTGAAAAAAGCATCTGTCCTCGATATCTCTAGTAGCTTAGTGGTTAAAGTACACGACCGGCAATCGGAAGACTGAGGTTCGGCTCCCACCGCACCGAAGGAGAAAGATCTTCTTCAAGAAATTAAAATCTTTAAATTGATAAATTCCGATGCTTTGATTTCGTTGAGAAAAAAAATCGTGTTTCTATTATTGGAGTACATCAATAATCTGGAACTGCCAGAGTTCAAATTCCGTTTCAGATTCAATATAATAATAATTAGTGGTAGCTTTATTATTTCAATAAATATCTGCAGCTAAATATAATATATACGAAAATTCTTACCTGTAATGATGTACATACTGTTGACAAAAAGTATTGTCTAGGGCACCTAAACTTCAGTAGATTGTACAGTTATTTTTCAATTTATATAAATTCGACTCATACGTTAATTAATACCTAAGGGGTAGTCTTCTTACCTCCTTCCCCAACCACCCTCACTTCCTCACCTCTTCTTCTTGACCTACTTCTCCTCCTCCACTATACTTCCTCCTTCTGTACTAACCCTTCTAATTCTCTGACTTCCCTTAACACAATTTCATTTTTATTCCACCTTCCCCCCCCCATACTTACCTTCTCCACCCTTCTAATTCTCCTTCCGGAAATAAAGTATGACGTTCGGATACAGACTAAAAACATAAAGATTTCATCCCGGGGTTACGAAACCCTAAAGAAGTACTTACCTAAACTTTAAAGCGCGAACTTTATGGCGCTGGATGCAAAATGGTGGTGAAAAAAATTTCATCTCCTAGCTGTCTCACAGTCAGAAAATCATCAAATTTGTACGAAGATCATTATCCAGGAATTTTTAGAGACACAGTTTTCAAATATTGGGTCAGACAGTTCAAATTCAAAATGGGCGATCCAATATGGCGAACAGAAAAAATAACAGTGGGCAGAGTCTTCCCCTTTTTTCTTAGTTTCCCCTTTTTTCTCGAAATTCTCCATTTTCCCCTATTCTCAAAAAACTTTCCCTTTTCTCCTTTTCCTCTTTCCCCCATTTTCTCTTTAGGTATACGATATTTCCATTTCCGGGGGAAAAAAATCCGTAATTTTTTTTTTTAAATTCGAATTTTAACACGTGCCACCGGGCACTTCAAAATCTTATTTAATTAATATGGGGGAATTTTGAATTTTCGAAAAATTGAACTCATACTTCAGGGTTTGATCGAAACGTGTGAAGTTTTTTAGAGATTGAAGAGGAGTACCTATGAAAGAAAACAATACTTATAACTTTCATTTTTACGTATTATTGTTACTTTTTAGCAATTTCCGTCGTCTTTGTTATTTAAATTATTGCTAATGGACAATTTAGATATTTCTCATGATTCTTCGAACAATTTTTAATTGTTTAAACTAATGTAACTTATTCAAACGATGTTTTATTCACAAAAAAATGTAAAAAATAATCGTATTTTCTGATTGAAATGTAATAGTTTATCATTGTATGGAGAGGTAAATTTTTCAAAAAACATTCTGTAATTATTTAAACAATTACTAATTGTTTATTCTCAACATTTCTAAAAATTGACCCAGAGATGTCCAGTTTTTTCACAAATTGGTATCCTATGCTACTTTTTGTTGAATAATTGTATAATTTTGATACATATCTTTTAATGTTTAATAAATTTCTATTTGTTTAAACAATTTTGATTTGCTTAAGCAGTTTTTTTTCGAAAACTTTGAAAAAAGGAAATGAAATAAAATACATATAATTATTTTTCTGACTGTATAGTGTATAGAAAAAAATATATTGACAATTTTTTAATTGTTTAAACAAATCTAATTTGTTGAAACAATTATTTTTCCAACAATACTTTTAAATCGTATTTTTTGAATATAAATACACTTTTATAATTTAAATTTTATTATGACTTTCATGATTCATTTAATAATGCGCCAAAAAAGATGTAAACCATCCATACTCAATTTGAAGGAAATTTGAAGGGAAAAAACAATAATCAATTGCATAAACAATAACGTAAAGCTCTTAGCAGAATTTATTACTTCTCGAAATCAGTCAATATTATTTTTCATTCAGAAATACGATTTTAAAAGTATTTTTGGAAAAGCAATTGTTTAAACAAATTATATTTGTTCAAACAATAAAAAAGAATTGTTAATATATTCTTTCTATACACTATACAGTCAGAAAAATAATTATACGTATTTTATTTCATTTCATTTTTTCAAAGTTTTCGAAAAAAAACTGCTTAAGGAAATCCAAACTGTTCAAACAAATAGAAATTTATTAAACATTAGAAGATATGTATTAAAATTATATAATTATTAAAAAAAGTAGCATAGGATACAAATTTGAGAAAAAACTGGACATCTCTGGGCAATTTTAAATATTTATTTAATAATTCTTGTTTTGATATATAAAGTTTCTGAAGAAGTAAACATTTCACAGCCCAAAGTAACCTCGAAACAGGAGAAATAGAGTAATTTTTCAATCAAACAAAAAACTTCCCGCTGGGCGGGCACATTCTCATAACGCGCTCGGATATTTATTCTTTGTACTGGGAATGCCTAAAGGAAATGTTAGCAAAAATATATATTTTATAGATTGCAGTTCTTTGCACCTGCATACTCTGAATTTTCTACTTAATTAAGCATAGTTAAAGATTAAATTGCTCAAAGCAATTTAATTTTGTTTTCTGAGCTACCTCCAATAAAAAGCAACAATCCTTACTCCTAAAAATTGACCCAGAGATGTCCAGTTTTTTCTCAAATTGGTATCCTATGCTACTTTTTGTTGAATAATTATATAATTAATAGGGAAATGATCGTATTAAATCAAAATGAAAGATCACTCATTGCTCAGCGAATAATATTTGATTCAGTAAGAACCAAAGGTGAAATTTACAATCTTGAAATATCTAGAAAAATGTTCCATTCGGTGTGTCGTGGACGCGCAGATATTGATTAGAGTTAAAAACTGTAAGTCGGGGTGAACACTCTTCATGAGTCAGCACTGAGAAGGCCCATCATCAAATAGTGGAATTTTCTGATGAGCTGTCGAGAGTGAAGGTTTAGTGAGAGGGGTGGGGGCGAGTGAAGGGTGGCTTCACTTCGACAGATGACGATTGATAAGGGTATCGACCGCACGCGCTAAGATCCTTTGCTTTCCGAAAAAGCGATTATCGATTTGAATTGGTTTCTCAAGTAATTTTATTGTTGTTTCGTTTTGTTTGATCTAACTTCACATCTTTCTTACGTAATAGACTCAATTTATCGCTCATTCATCAGTTTTGTTATTAATTTTCGTTTCGTGCCGTAATTCATTATTTTCTTTCTTAAATAAATCTAAATTCAATGTGTTTGTGCATTTTAAATCATTTTACCCGAAACACTAATATTTTAGTGACGCGATTTACTAAACATTTCTCAGCTGCTTATAAGCATTAATTAATAAATTGTCCTTCGATAGCCGGATCCTTTTGCGGTGGGTCTTACAGTGGCATATAAGTGACTGAAGTGACTTAGTTTAGTGAAAAAACAGTTTGCGAGTGTTCAGGCAAAGTGACTATTGTGCTTGGATTATCAGTGAAAGTTTTCATTGAAAATTCTGGAAAACAAAAAGGACGCCCGAGGAGACGCGACAGAAAATTTTGGAGTGAGTAGTAGAAACTGAGAAGGCACCGAGATACGGCAAGAAGATGGTCAACAAAGCTTCGTAGGGGCGAGCGGAAAGGGAGACGGCCCTTTCAACTCCACCCTCACCTCGGAAGAAAAGAAGAGAGAGATAAGAAGAAGCAGGTACACGAAGCGAGGTAGGACAGCAGCGAATGATTCCTAGCACGTCAACTCCAGCTCAAACATCCAAGTCTCTATCCAACCGTTCCTCAAAATCTGAAACCGAAAGATCAAAACGGTCAAGTACAAGCGCGCTAAGATGAAACAGGGGATGACATCAACGAAGAAAATATCGATGAAGATGAACGATCGGTGAGTTCGAAAGTCCGTTCGTGGATTTCGAGGCAAAGTGTTCGAGAGCAGCCGCGGGAAGCGACGAATAAGGGTGAGCGATCTATCTCACCACGTTCCCATAAGTCACGTTACACAGCGTTGCGGGACTCGCGGATCGAGCGACAAGGAGTCAGGACAGGTGAGCGAATTAAATCATCGTACTCCCCCAATCCAGAAATTGAAGCAGGACCGACGGCAAAATTTGATCGATACATCGCGAGACAAACAATGGTTAAGAATCTTCCTTTATTTAGCGGTGACATTAATGATTGGCTACTGTTCATAAGTACTTTCCGACAGAGTATTTATGACTGTGGTTACTCCGCAAATGAGAATGTCTCGCGACTTCGACGATGTCTAAAGGGTGAAGCCTTGGAATCGGTGCGGTCATTACTAATAACATCTGGGGTAGACAAAATCATAAAGATTTTGGAAAGACGTTTCGGTCGACCCGAATATGTGATCCAGGCGCTCATGCGCAACGCGACCGAGTTTCCGCGTGTGAGAGACGATAAGCCGGACTCTATTATGAAATTCGCGACCGCAGTTACAAATTTGATCGCGACGATAGAAAGCTTTGAAAAACCGTACTATCTCATCAATCTGATCCTAAGCGATCAACTCGTTCAAAAACTGTCGATCGGTCTGAAACATAGGTGAGAGGAACGGGTTAGGACAAAGAAAATCTCGATGACTCTCATGAATTTCGCGCATTTCCTTGAAGAAGAGTCCGAAACGGTAAGCGCGTTTTTTAACCCACTTCTAGACGGGAAGCAGGAAAAAGACAGTGAATCCGTGTTAGCGTTTGCCGACAATACCGAGCAGAATGAAATTAAGTGTGCGGACTGTGAAAAAAACCACGTGATCGGAAATTGTGCTGCATTTAAAAATTTAGACATTGACGCGCGGTGAAAGTGGACAACAGGGGAAAGAGTGTGCTTTATATGCATCTCAAGAAAGCAGTTCTTACGACAATGTAGAAGAAAGCAGTGCGGAAAAAATAACTGCACGAAAGGACATCATTAGCTTTTACATAACGAGCGCCGCGAGACAACCATTCCTAACGCCGCGTCTGCGATAAATCCAAAACCCGACACCTCGCCGATAGAAAAAGTGAACGTAGTGAGAAAATCGAAGAAACGAGTGCTTATGATGATCGTGCCTGTTCTTGTCTTTATTGGTTTAAAATAAATCCAGATTGAAAAATTCGTCTTATTTGGTAGAAAACTCTTCTCGGTGCAAAATTTTTTTTTTTCTAAGATTCATTAGTTCTGTTTAAAAAAATCTCTTGGATTTGAAAATTGATCCTTTTCAGTTGAAAATTGAACTATTTTGGTCGAAGATTCATTTTTTTGTTTGTTAAAAATTATACTTTTTGATAGAACATTACTCTTGTTGGTTCAAAATTCATATTTTTTGGTTTAAAATTTAACAACTTAACTGGAAATTCAACTATTTTGTTAAAAATTCATTTTCTTTTATTGATAATTATTTTTTTAACTAAAAGTTCAAGTATTTCTTTTTTTCTCAAAAATTGATTTTTTTTCTGAAAATTCAACTATTTGCTTGAATTATATGATCTATTTTGTTGCACACTTGTCTTTATTGGTTGAAAATAAATCCAGATTAAAAATTCGTCTTATTTGGTAGAAAACTCTTCTTGGTGCAAAATGAATTTTTTTGTTCAAGATTCATCATTTCAGTTAAAAATGCATCTCATGGGTTGAAAATTGATCCTTTTTAGTTATAAATTCAACTATTTTGTTGAAAGATTCGTTCTTTGTTGTTTTTTATTTTTGTTAAAAATTATTCTTTTTTTAGTTAAAAATTAAACTTTTTGGTGGAAAATTACTCTTGTTGGTAGAAGATTCATCTTTTCTGGTTTTAAATTCAACTAATTGGCTGGAGATTGATCTTCTTTGTTAAGAAGGATGCATTCAATAATATTAATTTTGTAAGAATTTTATAAAAATATAAGATTCATAATTTTAGATGAAAATTCATCTCTTTGGTTGAGAATTGAAATATTTTGTTAAATATTCGTTTTCTTTTATTGATAATTATCTTTTTGACTTCAATTTCAAGTATTCCATTTTTGCTCAAAAATTGATTTTTTTTTCTCGAAAATTTTAATGTTTGCTTGAAATTTGATCCATTTCATCGCACACTCATCTTTATCAGTTGTAAATAAATCCAGACTGAAAATTCGCCTTCTTTGGTAGAAAACTATTCTTGGGGCAAAATTAATTTTTTTCTGTTCAAGATTCACCATTTCAGTTAAAAAATATCTCGTGGGTTGAAAATTGATTCTTTTTAGTTGAAAATTGAACTATTTTGTTGAAAGATTGGTTTATTTTTGGTTTAAAATTATTCCTTTTTTAGTTATAAATTAAACCTTTTGGTAGAAAATTTCTCCTGTTGGTTCAAAATTCTTCTTTCTTGTTTGAAAATATCTCTTTTTCAGTTAAAAAGGGAAGTATTTGGTTAAAGATTAAACTAATTTGTGGAAAATTAATTTTCTTGGTTGAATTTCACTGTTTTTTTTTACAAATTTTAAATAAAATCTTTGTTGTTTTCAAACTAAAATTTTTTGTTTCAAAATTAAACTTTTAAGTTAAAAATTCAAATATTTAGTTGAAATTTCATGTATTTCGTTGAAAATTTGTCTTCAATAGTAAAAAATAAATCCTAAAAAAAAATTAATAAATCGTCCTTTTCGGTCGAATTCAACTGTTTCTTATTCAAAATTATTCTCTTTTTTGGTTAAAAAATCAAACTTTTATTTTCATTTTAAATTGTATTCTTTTTTGGTTCAAATAATAGCTATTGCATGTTTTCACTGAAAATTTATCTTTTTTTGTTGATTATTTTACTATTTGGTTAAAATTTGAACTAATTCGTTTAAACTTCCTTAATTTTGTTTAAGATTAACCATTTTATACGAAAATTCATCTTTCTGTGTTGAAAATTTGTTTTTGAAAATTAATTTTTTCAATTGACAGTTTAAATACTCCATTTTGGCTTAAAAATGGATTTTTTAAAATTATTATTGGTAGAAAATAAATACAGGGCTAAAATTCATCTCTGAGGTTGAATATTAATCCTTTTTAGTTGAAAATTGAATTATTTTGTTCAGAGATTCATTTTTTTTGTTAATAATTATTCTTTTTTTAGTTAACAATTAATTTTTTTGGTAGAAAATTACTCTTGTTGGTTCAAAATTTATATTTTTTTATTTAAAATTCAACTACTTGGCTGGAGATTGAACTACTTTGTCAAAAAGGATGACTTTTTAACCAGTAATATTAATTTTGTTAGAATTTATTAAAAATATAAGATTTACTATTTTAGATGAAAATTCATCATTTTGGTTTAAAATTGAACTATTTTGTTGACGATTCGTTTTCTTTTATTGATCGATATTTTTTAAGCTAAAAGTTTAAGTATTCCATTTTTGCTTAAAAATTGAGTTTTTTTTAATTCAACTATTTGTTTGAAATATAATTTATTTTGTTGCTCACTTGTCTTTATTGAGCGGTTATTAGAGCAGACCTTGAATCTTGGATTGACTTTCCCTGATCTTACTTCCATTCAAACCTTCAATTTTTCTCAATTAATCGACAGAGTGGATCTGCTTTTTCGGCGAAATCCTTTATAAATCTTCTATACCACGTAAAACCGTCAATGATAATTACATTCAAGACTTTCTCTCCCAAATAAATTTACTCTTTAAAGTTTTCGCTAACTACAATTATGTAATCCATGTACGTAAATGCACGCGGCTCAACTGCCGTTGTTATCAGTCGATCCAGCTATCGCTGAAACGTTGCTTGTGCTCCTGGTGCGGTGTGGCATCTGGTGTGGTAGCTCTGCACTATTATCACAAGAAAAATTTAGCATTTTTGTGCATAATTAATGCGTTAACGAAGGAGAAAAGGTAACAAAGAGCCTTGAAAAGTGGGCTTTTGGTTCGTGCTTAATTTTGGCGTTAAACGAAATCGCTTGACGAGAAAGAAAAACTCCTTCTATAATAGATACAACGGAGCCCGCTAAGGATGACTTCAACAGGCTAGGGATGCCCACAGCTACTCTGGAGCCCTGGGTCATTGAGGCCATAATAAAATCAGTAACGAAAGTTCAGTAGGCGTCCCTTCAGCATATGACTGCTTTCTTTAAGAAGTTTCAGAGTGAATTAAAAACTTTGATTCATAATATGAAGGACAATAGTTAGTTGTTTTGATCTTATTGAGAAGCGTAAGAACAAGCTAGATTTTTCGATTGAAACTATTGGCTGGTCTGGTGGGGAGGAACGCATCCTTCACATCAGGGAAACTTAATAAGAAAAAAAATGGTTTGATGTATAAGGATGCATTAAACTTGAAAAGTGCTAAGAAGATACATTTTCTATGGATTTCTGGTGGCAAAATCTTTTACCTTAAAGAGCAAGGATCATACTTAAGAACAATATCGTCATTCTGAGTAAATATCCTATCGTAAAGAACTTTATTTTAGTTTCTTATTACTCTTTTTTGGATTCTAAATTTTTTTATTCATTTCTACTTATACGTAATCTGTTTTGCATATCTCAGTTAGTAATAAATCCATCTGCTTGATTAAGGAATTCACTACAATTTATTATTAGGTTTAACTCATGGACAAGTTAGGTTTTTGCGATGTTAATTCTCAGTATCTCTTAGCACATTTCCTTGAGTTTGAACCCTATTTTAGTACGTGTTCATACCATATCATTGCAATGTCTGAAATTTGGCTGAAACCTGATATCCCTTTGAGTGTTATGTTTTTAGAGAGTGACATGCCCTTTTGTAGTGACAGACAAGAAAGAAGGGGGTGGGAATCTCCTTTATACACATCAATGTCTTAGAGGTTCAGTAGGGAGAGTGAGTCCATAGGCTGATTTTTCTGGCGCTGACTTTCTCTTTGTTGAGGTGTAATTCGGGGAAAATGGTTCGCTAATTGGTGTTATCTACAACACTCCTAAAGCTAAGTATAGTATAGAACTTGAATCTGTCATTCACTCTGCGATACTTTCTATAATGCCACATACTTCGACTCATCACTCTTATGTCACATCCTGCAGTTCCGTTCTTGCCTAATCATGATCTTATCAATATTATGTACCAAATGTACAGTAATGTCCCACCTGAGCCTACTTCTGCACTGACCCGGAATCTTACATTAATCAATGAACAAGAATTTTAGGATCATTTAATGTCATATGATTGGGCGAATTTATCATCAGTTCGTGACGTGGATATAAAGGTAAACGGTCCAATTATAATTTTGACTGATGCACTTAATGAATTCGCGCCTTCATATCTACCCCGTTCCCGGAGGAAAAAGGCCCCTTGGATTACTACAGAAATAAGACAATTGATGATAAACAGACACAGGAAACGTAGAATAATCAGAAGCACTGGGAATAGTGGTGTACAAGTGGAATTTCGCAAACCTCGGCATCTTATTTAAACATAAGTTTAGGACTCTCACAACTAATTTCACTTTAACTCAATCAGAAATAAAACCAAATAAGAAAACATTTTCCATCTTCTCAGACACTTGCGTTCAAATCAACCCAAACTCACGACGTGCCTCAAAATCACTACTGATGTTAGACTGGCGATCGACGCAATACGTCGAAAATTAAATATGCCTTGAGCTTGATCTTATGAGATATTTGTTTTGGAAACATCTGCGCGAAGAGCAAAATTTGGTAACCTCAACCAGGCTGAGTTTTAGGACATGAATTAATTCTTTTAACTCGTGCTGCGAGAAAAATCTGAATCTGAACAGCATTTTTTCGAAATTTTTTTTTTCAAATATTGCGGATATCTTTCTGAAGGAGTCTGATAATAAGCAGAAAAGTTTTTAATTTTGGAAATCAAAATGTTTAAAAAAATTAAAATTTGATAATATTTCCAAAAAATTTTTTTAAAAATTTGAATTTTTGAAGATTTCGAAAAAATTTTGAAGCTCTTTAAGAAGTTTAAAAGAAATAGAAATAAAAAATTTTCAGATCATATATAAAAAGAGTTTAAAACATTTAAAGAGATTTCCAAAATCATTAAAACAGAATATGGAAGATTTTAAGGCAATTTTTTTATTTTTCAAAAGGTTAAGAATATTTTTGCAAAAATGTATATAACTTTAAATGTATTGAGAAGGTCTGAAAGTTCTGGAAATGGTTACAAATAACTTAAAATTGGAGAAGATTTCCAAAAATTTTAAACGCAATATAAATTTTGGAAGATTTCGAAATATTTCAAAAGATTTCTACAAATGGCGAGAACAATCTGAAAGATTGAAGGGCAGTTTTTTTAGACTTTAAAGATCTGTCAAAATTTCGTGAATAATTCGGGATAGACTAAAATATATTTTTTTCCAAAAGTCCTAAATATCTTTTAAACTGACTCGAATTTTTCTAAAAATTTGGCAAATCATGTGAGACAAACAAATTATATTTTTACAGAATTTTAAGAAAATTTCGAATAATTTTAAGGTTTAAAAGTTTTGGAAATGATTAGAAAAATAATTTGAAAATATTTACAAAAATTTTTGAAAAAATGTAAATTTTTAAAGATTTGGAAAAATTTTTTAAAGCTTTTGAAGAAGTTTGAAAGGCTTCAATAAAATAAAAAACTTTTCTTGAGATTCCTGAGGAAATTTTGTGTTATTTTGAAAAATTAATTTTTCAAGAAAATTTGAAAAGGTTTTAAAACATTTCAAAATATTGCTATAAATATCGAAACAATTTGGTTGATTTAAACTCAATTTCTTTTAATTTTCGAAGATTTTTCACAATTTTAGGAATAATTCGAATCAGTTTAGAAGGTATTTATATTTAAAACTTCTAAAAGTCCTAAATATCTTTTAAGCTAACTCGAATTTTTCCTAAAATTTTGAAAAATCCTGTAAAATAAAAAAATCTAGTTTTTCGACATATCTGAAATCTTAAAAAATATTTTTTAATTTCCTCTAGAATCTTACGAAAAAATATTTCTGTAACCTGGAAAACAAATTTTTTATCCCCTCAAATTATAATTTGGGTTAAAATTTTGTTTCCTTGACTGAGAAACTTTGTTTTGATTAAAAATTAAACTATTTGGTTGAAAATTCACCTTTCTGGTGTAGAAATTAATCTGTCTTGGTTGACAATTCTACTATTTTCTTGAAAATTCGTCTTTTGCGGTTAAAAATCCAACTGATTGCAAATTAAAATTTTTAGGGTGAGGATTCAGCTAATCTATTCAAAATTCATTTTTTTTTATTAAAGATTCATCTTTATAGTTAAAATTTCATCTCTTTGTTTGACAATGTCACTATTCAGTAGAAAATTGATCTATTTCGTTAAAAATTGAACTGTTTTGTAGAAAATTCGTCTTCTTTTTGAAAAAACTTGATTTATTTTTGTTTAAAATACAAGTGGTAAAAATTATTAATTTTTGTTGTTGAGAATTCATCTATTTTGTTAGAAATTTTGGCATGAATTCAACTATATTCTATTTGAAATGAAAATATTGTTTGGTTCAAATTTAATTTATGTTACGCCACAAAATTAAACACCTCTTTCAAAATTTCTAAAAACATGCATGATTGAATGAAGCTTTCATTTTTTTGCCATTTAATCGAAGAAGTTTGCCAACTTCAGATCTATGAAAAATGTTAGGTTATCTGAATAATTTATATTCAATAATAATATTCAATGTATTTTTGAAAATTTCAAAAATGAAGAAGCTTGTTAAGAATTTTAAAAGGTTTCAAGATAACATGAAAATTTCTTAACATTCCTAGGGAAATTTAAACTGATTTTTAATTTTCGAAATGAATTTCAAAAGAAAATTGACAAAGATTTAAAAAGATTTTAAATCATTTTCTCAAATTTCGAAAAAGAATGGAAAAGATTTCCAAGCGAAATCTTTCAGTTAGCAAGAATACAAAGATTTATAAAAAATAAGAGTAAGTTTAAGACATATCGAAATTTTAAAATAAATAAAAATTAATTTACAATTTGAAAATATTTCAAAAGTTTTGAAAAATTTGCAAAAAAATGTTTGAAGCTTCTTAAGGATTTTAAAAGGATTTACGATAATAGACCAATTTTCTTAGAATTCATGTGGAATTTTGAACTGATTTTTTATTCTCAAAAATTTATTTCAAAAGAATATTCAAAATAATTTCAAGGATGAAAACAGATTTTGAAGATTACAAAAAATGTCTAACATCGTCCTAACAGAATCTGGAAGATTTAAACAGTAGACTTTTAAATTGGAAAAGATCAATTTTTATCAATAAAGGTAATTTTCAATGAAGAATAATTTTCTACCCAAACGAAGACGACTTTTTAACAAAATATATGAATTTTCTACCAAATAGTTGAATTTTCAACCAAAAAGTTTAATTTTTAACATACAAAATAAATTTTCTTCCTAAAAAGACGACTTTTTAACAAAATGCGTGAATTTTCTATCAAATAGTTGAATTTTTAACTTATACAATATACAGGATAAAGTTTTAAACAAAAATGGAATAGTTAAATTTCTAGAAAAAAAATGAAATTTCAATGTAGTTGTTAAATCATCAACCAAAAAGATAAATTTTAGACCAAGAAGATTAATTTTCTACAAAAAAGACGAAGTTTGAGCAAAATACATGAATTTTCAACAAAATTATTTAATTTTAAAGCCAGAAAGACGAATTATCTACAAAAAAATTGCATTTTCTACCCAAAAATATCATTTTTCTATTAAAACGTTTAATTTACAACCAAATAGTTTAATTTGTTAACAAACTGTTGAATATTCAAGCCAAAAAGATTAATTTTTTACAAAACACTAGTATTTCTAACATGAAGTTCAATTAAAAGCAAATAGTTGAATTTTCAACCATAATTATGAATCCTTAATAAAAAATTAATTTGTTTATAAACTAGTTCAACTTTAAATGAAATAATCCACTTTCAACGAAAAAAGATGAATTTGCAACGAAGCATGTAACATTTGCAACGAAGTTTCATCAAAATAGTTAAATATCACACCAAAGAGATGAACCTTCAACAAAAAAAATGAATTTTTAACAAAGTAGTGGAACTTTTGATAAAAAATATGATTTTCAAAAATACAGTTACATTTCGGGAAAAATTATTTTGGATGTATGCTTTCAAATGGCTGACTCAACATTTGATTCCCTTTGGGGAATCAAATTCAAAAATGAAATAGTTGAACTTTCAGTTAAGAAAAAGTAGTATTCGTCAAAAAAAAAAACGAATTTTCATCAAAATAGTTCAATTTTCAAGAAATAGTTAAGTTTTTAACAAAACGTGGAATTTCCAACCAAGAATCTTAATTTTCTACCAAAAAGCGAAATTTCTACAAAATACATGAATTTTCGAGTAAGAAAGACGAATTTTCTACAAAAATAAAATACTTAGTTAAATTTTCTACCAAAATAGTTGAACTTTTAACCCGAAAAGGCGAATTTTCAACAAAAAAGAATCAATTTACAATCAAAATTGATATAGTTAAACTTGCAGTTAAAAATATTATTATTCACCCCCCTCCCAAGAAAAAACAATTTTTTAAACAAAATAAGTTAATTTTCAACCAAATAGTTACATTTTCAACAAAATAGTTCAGTTTTCAATCAGAAATCTTAATTTTCTACGAAAAAACGAAATTTCAACAAAATACATGAATTTTCGACTAAGAAAGACAAATTTTCAACAAAAATAAAATACATAGTTAAATTTTCTACTAAAATAGTTGAATTTTTAATCCGAAAAGACGAATTTTTAACCAAAAAGATAAATTTACAATAAAAAATGGAATAGTTAAAATTTCAGTTAAAAAAATTAATGTTCAACAAAAAAAAACGAATTTTCAACAAAATATATGAAATTTCAAGCAAATGGTTGAATTTTCAACAAAATAGTTCAGTTTTCAACCCAAAAGATGAATTTTCAAGCAAAAATCTCAATTTTCTACAAAAAAACGAAATTTTAACAAAGTACATACCCCGAAAGAGAAACGGCTTAATGATATAATAATAATAATAATAATAATAATAACATTAATTTTCGGCTAAGAAAGACAAATTTTCAACAAAAATAAAATGTCTTGTTGAATTTTCTACCAAAATAGTTGAATTTTCAACACAAAAAGACGAAATTTCAATTAAGATGAATTTCCAAGTTGCTTGGAAATTCATCTTAGTTTTCTACCAAAAACGAAATTTCAACAAAACACCTGAATTTTCGACTAAGACAAATTTTTAACAAAAATAAAATGCTCAGTTACATTTTTTATCAAAATAGTTGAATTTTTAACCCGAAAAGGCGAATTTTCAGCAAAAAAGATAAATTTACAATCAAAATTGATATAGTTGAACTTGCAGTTAAAAATATTAATATTCACCCCCCCCCCAAGAAAAAAAGAATTTTCAACAAAATACATTAATTTTCATCTAAATAGTTGAGTTTTCAACAAAATAGTTCAGTTTTCAATAAGAAATTTGTATTTTCTACAAAAATGAAATTTCAACAAAATACATGAATTTTCGACTAAGAAAGACAAATTTTCAACAGAAATAAAGTACCTACTTAAATTTTCTACGAAAATTATCAAAATATTTCAGAAATATTGCAATACATCATAGGATTTCAAAATATTTCAGAAGTATCTTAAAGATTTCACAAATATTTCACAAATATTTAAATACTTAAGAGAATTTCATAAGCTTTCAGAAGATTTCAAAAAATGCAAGAAAGATTGCAAAGATTTTAAAAAAATTCACAAAAACTTCAATACTATACAGGATTTCAAAAGATTCCAGAAAGATCTGAATTTCAAAAGATTTCAAAAGGTTTCACAGATTTCACAAAGATATAATAAGATTTCAAAAATTGTATAATGATTCCAAAAATTTCAAAAATTGTATGAAGATTTCAAAAATTGTATACAGATTTCAAAAGAATGCAACACAATTTTCAAGGATTTCAAGAGTTTAGAAGTATTCAAAAGCTTTCACAAAGATTTCAGAAGATAGAAAAAAATCTAACAAAGATTTGAAAAGATTCCAAAACCTTGAACAAATATTTTAAAGAATTTCAGAAGATTTCAAAAGATTTCACAAATATTTCAATACTTCACAACTATTTCACAAATATTTAAATACTTCAGAGGGTTTCAAAAGATTTCAGAAGATTACAAAAAAATCGAACAAAATTGTCAAGGGTTTCACAAAGATTTCAAAGATTTCAAGATGATTTCAAAAGATTTTAGAAAATTTCAAAAGCTTTCATAAAGATTTAAAAAGATTTAAAAAAATCTAACGAAGATTTCAAAATATTTCAGAAAGATCTCAAAGATTTCACAGATTTCAGAAGATTTAAAAAAATCTCACAGATTTCAAAAATTTAAAATATTTCAGAAAGATATAAAAGATTTCGCAAATATTTCAATACTTCAGATGATTCTAGAAGATTTCAGAAAGATCTCATAGATTTCAAAAGATTTTACAGGTTTCGAAAAATTTCACAAAGATTGTAAAAATTTAAAAAAAAAAACGAAGAAAAATTCCACAGATTTCAGAAGATATAAATAAATCTAACAAAGATTTCAAACGATTTAAAAAATTAATATTTTTTTTTTAGAAATATTTCAATACTTCAGAAGATTTCAAAAAATTTAATAAGTATCTTAAAGATTTCACAAATATTTCAGTACTTCACAAATATTTTACAAATATTTAAATACTTCAGAGAATTTCAAAATCTTTCAAAAGATTACAAAAAATGTAAAAAAGATTGCAAAGATTTAAAAAAATTTCACAAAAACTTCAATACTTCAGAGGATTTCAAAAGATTCTAGAAAGATCTGAATTTCAAGAGATTTCAAAAGGTTTCACAGATTTCACAAAGATTTCATGAGATTTCAAAAATTGTATTTCAAGAGTTTAGAAGGTATCAAAAGCTTTCACAAAGATTTCAGAAGATAGAAAAAAATCTAACAAATATTTGAAAAGATTTCAAAACCTTGCACAAATATTTTGAAGAATTTCAGAAAATTTCAAAAGATTTCACAAATATTTAAAAACTTCACAACTATTTCACAAATATTTAAATATTTCAGAAGGTTTTAAAAGATTTCAGAAGATTGAAAGAAATCGAACAAAATTTTCAAGGGTTTCACAAAGATTTTGAAGATATCAAAATGATTTCAAAAGATTAAAGAAAATTTCAAAAGCTTTCATAAAGATTTAAAAAAATCTAACGATTATTTCAAGATATTTCAGAAATATCTCAAAGATTTCAAAGATTTCAAAAGCTTTCACAAAGATTTCAGAAAATTTTAAAAAATGAAACAAAGATTTCAAAATTTTTTAATGTTTCAGAAAGATATGAAAGATTTCGCAAATATTTCAATACTTCAGATGATTTTAGAAGATTTCAGAAAGATCTCATAGATTTCAAAAGATTTTACAGGTTTCGAAAAATTTCACAAAGATTGTAAAAGATTTTTAAAAAACGAAGACAAATTTCAAAGATTTCAGAACATATAAATAAATCCAACAAAGATTTGAAACGATTTCAAAAATCAAACAAAGGTTTTAAAACTTAATAATTTTTTTTAGAAATATTTCAGTACTTCAGAAGATTTCAAAATATTTCACAAATATCTCAAAGATTTAAATAAAATTGAGAAGATTTCAAAAAATAGTATAAGAATTTCAAATGCTTCACAATAATTTAAAAAATTTCACTAAGATTTCAAAATATTTTAGAAGATTTCAAAAGCTTTCACAAAGATTTCAGAAGATCGAAAAAAATCTAATAAAGATTTCACAAGATTTCAAAAGCTTGCACAAATATTTTAAAGAATTTCAGAAGATTTCAAAAGATTTCACAAATATTTAAAGACTTCACAACTATTTCACAAATATTTAAATACTTCAAAGGGTTTCAAAAGATTTCAGAAGATTAAAATCAAATCATTGAAATCTATTGAAAACTCCTTGGAATCTTTTGAAATATCCTAAAATCATTAAAATCTTTGGAAACACTTTAAAATATTCGAAAATAACCGTAATTTTACGAAATCCCTAAATTCTTCTTTGAAATCCATTAAAATATTATAAAATCCCTTCGAATTGTTCAAAACCCCATGTAAATTATTTTAAATCCCTTGACATCATTCGAATCCTTAGAAATTCCTTGAAATTGATAAAAAATACCCAAAATCTTTCCAATTATTTCCAAAGATTGTAATCTATTTAAAATTATTTCCAAAGATTCCCTTCAAATTATTTAATTCTATTGAAAATTCTTTGGAATGTTTTGAAATATCCTAAAATCAGAAAAATCTTTAGAAATACTTTGAAATAATGAAAAATATTTGGAATTCTATGAAATCCCTCAATTCTTCTTCTTTGAAATCCATTAAAATATTATAAAATCCGATTGAATTCTTTAAAACCCCATTGAAATTTCTTGGGATTTATAAAATACCGCAAAATTTTTAAAATTCTTTGAAATTCCCTCAAATTATTGAAATCTATTTAAAATTCTTTGGAACTTTTCAAAAATAGCTCAAAATCTTTAAAATCCCTTCAAATTATTGAAAATTCTTTCCAATTTTTAAAAAATACACCAGAATCTTTAAAATTCTTTCTAATCCCTTCAAATCATTGAAATCTATTGAAAACTCCTTGGAATCTTTTGAAATATCCTAAAATCATTAAAATCTTTGGAAACACCTTAAAATATTCGAAAATATATGAAATTTTACGAAATCCATCAATTCTTCTTTGAAATTCATTAAAATATTATAAAATCCTTTCGAATTGTTTAAAACCCCATGCAAATTATTTTAAATCCTTTGACATCATTCGAATCCTTAGAAATTGATAAAAAAATACCCAAAATATTTCCAATCCATTGATATCCTTTCAAATTATTTCCAAAGATTTTAGAATATTTCAAAATTATATTAAATCCTTCAACATCATTAAAATTCTTTGAAATTTCTTGAAATTCCTTAAATTTCTTGAAATTTTTTTGGAATTTATCAAAATACCTCAAAATGGTTCAAATTCTTAGAAATTTCTCGAACATGTTTAAATTTCTTGAAAATTCCTTGGAATTTATAAAAATACCTTGAATTTTTTAATTTTATGAAATAATCCCTTCAAATTATTGAAATCTATTTAAAATTCTTTGGAATGTTTTGAAATATCCTAAAATCTTTGGAAAGAATTTGAAAGGATTTCAATAGATTTGAAAGATTTTGGGTATTTTTGATCAATTTCAAGGAATTTCTAAGGATTTGAATGATGTCAAGGGATTTAAAATAATTTACATGGGGTTTTAAACAATTCGAAGTAATTTTATAATATTTGAGTGGATTTCAAAAAAGAAGAATTAAAAGATTTCCAAAGATTTTTGAATATTTCAAAAGATTTTTGTATATTTCAAATTGTCTCCAAATATTTGAGGATATTTCAAAATATTCCAAGGAATTTTCAATAGATTTAAATATTCTGAAGGGATTTGAAAGAATTTTAAAGATTTTGGGGTATTTTTTAAAAATTGGAAAGAATTTTGAATAGATTTCAATAATTTCAAGGGATTTTAAATAATTTTAAAGATTTTGAGGTATTTTTCAGTTTTAAAGATTTGGGGAATTTTTTTTTAATTTGGGGTATTTTTCAAGGTTTTAAAGAATTCAAGCGGATTTTATAATATTTTAATACTTTGAAATGTTCATAAATCTTTGGAATTCTACAAAATCCCTCAATTCTTCTTTTTTGGAATCCATTAAAATATAAAATTCTGATTAGGGCCGTACAAAATGATGAATTTGCAAGTCAAAAAGACGAGCTTTTAACAAATCAGATGAATTTTCAACCAGGTAGTTAAATTTTCAACCAACAAGAATTCTCAACAAATTACATAAATTTTCCATAAAACAGTTGAATTTTCAAACCAAACGGACGAATTCTCTAAAAAAGCGTTAAATTCTCTCAAATTTTCCATTTTCACCGGAAAATGTAATAGATGATATTTAAACCACAACAGATTTTAATGTTAAATAAAAAAAAGTTGAATATAATAAAAAAGAGAAATTTTCAACAAAATACTTGAAGCCTTAAATTAAATACATTAATTTTTAACCATACATTGCATTTTTAACCAAAAATATTGATTTTATACCTCAAAATAAGAATTTTTAACAAGATACCAGGGTGTCTATCGTCCTGCAAATCCTTGAAAACGTGGAAAAGATCTTGAATTTTTTTTACCTGGAAAAACCTGGAAAAGTCCTTGAATTTTGCTCATGGTCCTGGAATTTTCAAATATTGAGATAACCGAATTGGAAAATGCCCGGGGGCGACTAAAAAATCCCGAAACATAAAATTCCCGACACTGTAAAATTTCCAAAAAATAAAATAATCGAGACAGAAATTTTCCGAAATTATAAAATTCCCAAATAATAAAATTCCTGATTAACAAAATTCCCAAAAAATAAAATAATCGAAACAGAAAATTTCCGAAATTATAAAATTCCCAAATGATAAAATTCCTGATCAATAAAATTCCCCCCAAAAAAATAATTGAAACAGAAAATTTCCGAAATTATAAAATTCCCGAATATTAAAATTCCCGAATTGTGAAATTCCCGAATGATAAAATTCCCGAAAAATAATATAATCAAAACAGAAAATTTCGAAAATTATAAAATTCCCGAAATTATAAAATTCACGAATAATAAAATTCCCGAATTGTAAAATTCCCGAATGAACATTTTCACTAGTTCTATTTCCTTTAAGGAATTTGAAATTCAGGGAATTTTTATTTTTCAGAACATTTGTATTTTGGTAATTGCTTTTTTTTTTAATTGCCTGCAATTTTATAATTTCGGGAATTAAATTTTCTATAATTTTTCAGTCCAAGAATAAATTTTTATATTTTAAAAATATTTTTATATATTTTTGCCCCGGCAGAATGGGAAGCAATATAATTGGAAGGGAAAAGGAATATCGTAAATCGAGATACGATCATTTCACATGCGACTTTCTGCTAACGAGAAAAATAAAGTAAGAAGGAAAAAAAAATAAACTAAAATAAAAATAAAAATAAAATAATAAGGTTGAATTGGAAGAAACGAGAACGCGAAAAGATATAAAGGGAATGATCGTGGGGGTTGAACCGGAAAGATCAGTGTTGGTCAAAAGTCTAGGCTAATAATGCCTAGAAGTCGTGGGAGCGACGCCAAGGTCCGCTCTTTGTTGCCAAATGGCCCTTTATTCTCCACACATTAGCAAAAATTAATATATGTGAGAATCAGACCCAAGCCCATTCCCAAGAACGACACTGAGCCATCAGAAAAGAATTTATTTTTCCTTTTCAACGTGTTAAAAAACTTTAATCAGGCATCAGGAGAGAGCAAACTTCTGCAATTACAATCGTCTTAACTTTAGTCTTCAGATTTGAAAAAAAAAATTCTACCTTCGCTGGGATTCGAACCCTCGTCTGTAGATCCGAATCCCAGCGGAGCTAGACAGGAACTTTTGAAAAATGGAATTCTTGTCATATTTCAATTCTTTAGGTTTGTAGGGTTTAAAATTAGAATTATTTAAATTAGAAGACGTTTTCAAACTGGAAATCCTTCAAATTTGGATTTTTTCGAATTTAAACTTCTTTGTTGGCAAAGAGATGTTGGTCTTAAGCCAAAATGGTTTTAACTTTTGTCTTTGGATATGAAAAAAAATATCTCGAGCGCTGGGATTCGAATCTGAAGGCCAGGGTTCGAATCCCAGCGGAGCTAGAGATTTTTTTTTTGCAGATTTGAATCATTTGAGTTTGAAGGGTTTGAAATTAGAATAATTCAAATTACGAGACATTCGTCGAAATGAAAAAGTTGCAAAATCAGATTTTTTCCAATTAATAAAACAATTAAAATATCTGACGAAAAAAGTCTCTAATGACTTCCAATCGAGAAAACAGACTTTTCATTTGTCGTACTTTTATCGCGTTTTCTGATTTTCTCGACATCCTTAAAGCGACTCGACACTCATTAAGATTAAAATTTCTCCTTAACGACTTTCAGATTAATTCAAAGGAACTTTAATTCAAAATAATTATAAAAATTTAATTAAAAAAAAAAATACAAAAAAAAAATTTTTTCTTTGATTTCATTTGATTAAACGCCTAAATTAAGGGTTAGGATTTCAAGTAAAAATATATTAAATTTTCAACAAAATAGTCGAATTTTCAACCAAAAAATAAATAAATTTGTCATCAAACGAGTTGAATTTTTTAACAAAAAGTTAAGTAATTTTTTACTCAAAAATATCAATTTTCAACTAAAAAAAAAAATTTGAGTCAAAAATGGAATAGTTAAATTTTTAGTTAAAAAATTAATTTTAAACCAATAAAAAACGCGAAATATCAACCAATTGAATTTCACTAAAAAAATGAATATTTAACGAAATTTTCGAATCCTGAACCAAAATGATGAATTTTCAACAAAACAGTTAATTTTTTATAAAATAGTTGAAAACCCAACTAAAAAAGATTTTGAACCAAAAAATATGAATTTTCAACAAAAAAGTTTCTTTTCAACAAAATAGTTTAATTTTAAAACAAATTGTTGAATTTTTTAGCCAAAAAGACGAATTTTTGACAAAAAAGTTTAATTTTGAATTTAATTATATATACCACGGAAAGCAGGCACTTCCTGAGAGATCGCGATTTCAGGACAAGGAGGAACATCAACAATTAGGTTCCTCCTGAACACCAAGATCTGGCTAAAATGAATGCCTTCCTTCGTCAAGATATCTCGGAGGAGTATGAAACTTTGACCATTAATTTTTCAGTTTATGCTGCGGTGAGAGATTTAACTGGTTCAAATCGAAGGCTAAGACATATCAAGATGGATCAAGAACACAGAAGACACTTGTATCAACTAAACAAGTAGATTGTAAGGGTAAGACAGGATGCGTTTATGGTTCGGTATGTGATTGACTAGATAACATCTGGTAGGCCATTCACGGAAAGGGTTCAAGAGTCCGCCCTAGAATTGAGAATCTACCATCAAATACTAAACACGTCAAAGCTGCAAATAATCGAGCAGCATATTGTTGAAAAAATACAAATTTTATCTGACTCGAAGAACATTTCCGCTGCAGAACCAGATGGTATCAAGAACATCTACCAGAAGAAGTTCACTTTTACACACCAAAATCTGGCCCGTATATTCACCCCATATTTAAAGTTGGAAACACCTATTCCGCATTGGCTGGTGTTAGGGCGCACTATATTCTTATCGAAAAGATGCGACTTACACAACCCAGAGAATTACAGGCCAATAATTCGTTTGAATACGTGCAAACAACGTGGCTCGAAAAAAGGTATAGCAGGCTTCCGAGAGAACCTGCTAATTGTCAGGTGCGTCTGTAAAGACGTAGTATCCCATCAGCGCATCCTGTCAATAGCCTGGATTGACTACCGTAAGCTTTCGATTCAACCTCTCATAGACTTATGATCTGTATTTAGGGAACCTCGAAGGTTCATCCACACATCGTGAGATGCACAGAGAAATTGATGCCCTTTTGGAAAACTATATTTTCTATCTCATCTGGAAATTATCGTGTAAGGACAAACAACGTCACCTTCCAGAGCGGTGTCTTCGAGGGCGATACCATGAGTCCTTTGTTCTTTTGCATTACACACCTGCCTCTATCTCTTGCACTACGAAATTCTCATGAATACCTCTTCGGGACACTTATAATCGCGAGCATGATCTACTGGGCTACGGCAAGTCACTAGAGGAGTGCGCCACACAACTCTACCACCACAAGCGCTCTTCAGAAAGAAATGGAGGTGGAAGCGACCCACGTGTTCCCGAAGAGAATTTCTCTTAGCTGGGCATGTGCTGGAGGTAGACAATCATTTTTGTCAATTACGAGATAACAACATACAAGTAAAAAAATAATTAAAGATTCATTCAGTTACAGTTCGAGAATTTCCTAAAATATAATTTTGTTGTTTCTCTACCAAAATGAATGTTCTTCACGTTTGTGATGACTTTCGATTCTGCTTATGAGTAGAATATAACATAATACCATATCAATCATATATCAAGACATCATTAATCCAAATATCTTTTGTATTCAAAAATTGGGCTCTGAATTATTATAATTATTATAATTGCATAGGAGTCTCATTTTGCTCTATAATTGTGCATCTACTGAAAAAGGCGTCCTATTCATTTTTATGAAATAATTTGGTATAAAATCAATTTACTTCAGCCCAACTGAGAACATTTACGTCTTAATGCAATAATTCCCGCCGTACTCATTGTTAATTGATAATTAATATCAGGAGATCCTAGCTGAGAAGGTACAGGTCCCTTTAAATTAAAAAAAAATAAACTCCTAAAGGTTAACAACATTTTTCAAAGTTCAAAAATCTATCAAATTACGTTTCTGCAACATAGTCGCATTCATTAAAAATAATTATGATTGTGAACTAATCAATTTTACTCTTTGTAAAATTAAAGTGATGTACACCTGTGTACAAATTTTGATATGATTCTAATATTATTATGAGTACGCATTATTCCACAATATACTACGGGTAATGATACATTACTAGCGGATGGTATCGAATTAATAACCGGGTGACCTATTAAAATTTAGCACTGACTTTGAAAGTTGATAGCGTCACTCAGAACAGATGAAGAAGTTTTTTAATTTTTGGAAAGCTTATCCAATTCTCGAAAAGGGGAGCTTACGAAAAATTTCGTGACGATAGGCAGTTTTAATTTGTTTATTAAAACCTCAATTCCCATTATTTTATAATAAATTATATGGCGTTTTAAATATGGAGGTGTACAATAATAAAAATCTCAGTATGTCGCATTTCATTAAAAAGGTGTTATCGGTTTTCTTCTTTCCTTTTTGTAACGTTTTTGCGCATGCATATTCACATTGAATTCTTAGTGATGTTATTTTGAAATTAACATTGAAATTTGTTGAAAAAATTCGTTAACAAAAATCCCTGTATTCCTTTTTACAGCATGAACAAATTTTCCCTTTCAACAAAATGTTCACCAAAACATTTGAGTGTATCCCGCCCGAGCAAAACAGGTGCAGGCATGGTATTATCATCCATAACGAACAACTTTGTTTCACGGATCATACCTAACATTTTAGCTGTCACGACTATTGAACAGAATGCTTCCAGCTTTGAGCTACTGATACCAGCATATTGCCTACAATTTGCATTTTCATTCATGGTTTCACAAGGCCTAGTTTCACTAAACTTCTATTTATTATGCTTATTGCACTAACACTATCAAGAAGCACACCAAACACCATGATATATAGCCCAATATCTCTCTCCAGTTGTAGCTTGGCCAGCCGATGAAAATCATCCTCCCCTTCCTTCACGTTAGCAATCCCTTATTCCTAAATCTTTTCTCGCTTGGAACAGTTTTGGATCAGATGTTCAGTTGAACTACACGAGTAACAGGATACTCTCTTTCGGAATATCTGATCACATTGTGCGGTAACATGTCCCATTTTGCTGTAATGGTCAAATTTTTGAAAAAAGGAGATTAGGATTTAAATAGAAGCGACTGATTTTTTTAACCAAATATCTAGTTGAATTTTCAAGCCCAAAAGAGCATTTCTTTAGAAAAGTATGGATTTTGCAAACCGAATAGTTGAATTTTCATGAAAACAGTTTACTTTCAACCAAGACGGATGACTTTTGTACCATAAAATATGCCCTATAAAACCAAAATGAATTCCTAAAAGTATGGAAAAACCTTGGGTCAAGGAGATTAATTTGCAGACAAAAAGAAGAATTATTAACCAAATACATGAATTTTCAACCAAAGAGATAAAGTTTTCACTGAAATAAAGTACCTTCAACAAAAAAAGATGAATTATCAGAGGAGAGTTATTAGGTTATGGAGCTGAGATATGAGGATGAAAGAAAAGGAAAGAGATTGAGAGTTTACGAGCAAGGTATATAAGGTAGACTCTAGGGGTAGATTGGAGGACGCCAGCATATATGCTGAAATAAGAAGCGCAAAGTGATAAACTAAGTACTAGAGCAGAGAAAATGACATGGTAGTTCTAGACGGAGCTAAGTGAGGGAAAGGGAGGGGAGATAGCAAAAAAGACAATTAATGGAAAGGTGGGGGATGTTCGAGAAATCATAATATAATAAATGGTATAAGATGATAAAAAAGGAAGAAATGCCAAAGTATTTAGAAAAGGGATGGGAAAAGAGCAGATGGATCTCATTATGCGACGAAAAGAGCGGGAAAAGAGTGGGGAGTCTACAATAATATGAAAGTAATTCTTAAACTTATTAACTTACTATTATTCAATATTGCAGAGCCATCTTCTGCAAAATTCGCAATCACTGTTAAAATTTATCGTCAGGGAACGTACTAAACGTTATTTTAATTTGTTACTCTGATGAATATATCATTTAAAATTTAGTATTTGAAGGTGAACAGTGCCTACGAGTGTCAGCTTTATAGTCCGAGTTTAACAGGAGACACATAAAACTGTCTTACTTCAACGAATTCAATTTTTTTTTAATAAAATGAAAGGAGTGTTTAGAAGAATGTGGGATACTAAAAGCTGTACATAATTTGTGCCCTTGATTTTTCTTCAAATTAGAAAATCTTTTCGATGTTTTTCTATACTTCGTCTTGAATAAGAGGGCACATTTAGAAAAAAGAAACGTTTGTGAGAAATCTCTCATGTAACGGACGAAATACCATTGATGAAAAATGTACCAAAATAAGAAATGATGTATAAGTTGTACACATTTAATGCTTGAAGAAGCAAGATAGTCTTTTCGAGTACTTTCGGCACCCTGTCGAACTGTAAAAGGAACAACAAAAAACAACAATCGGTTGCAAAGAAGCCCTAATGTAATAGGGCGACGTACACCATGAGAGGACGAACCAGAGAAAAAAAGCTTACAACTTATTATGTCTTATATGTTAAACTATAGTAAGAAAGTTCAAAAGTAGAACTTATTAAATATTTGCCTTGAGACAGTTAACAAAATATAGTCCAGGGTTAACAGAAAAGTTGTCTATGCATCTGATGACCTAAAGAAAACGTTTGATAAGGTGGATAGAAGTAAGCTTTTGGAGGTCCTGAAAGAGTATGGAGTCAATGGATGGATCTTGAAAGCAATAAAAGCAATACAAGGTGTCCCGCGAGTTATCCTTTTCCTTGTAGGCGCGGGTGGAAGAAACAATAATTCGAAAAGTCGCATAAACTTGTTGAGTCCGATACGTATTTTGAGACTTACCTTTATCTTCAACTATCCCGTTTGTCGGTTAAGGTCATCCGCGGCTAGACACCTCACTTCAAGATACAGTGTTGCACGATATTATCTCGCATAAATTTCCGGAAAATTGATCTTTTGGTTTAAAAATTCAACTATTTGGTTAAAAACTTATTTATTTTTTCCAAGGTTTGTCTTTTTGGTAGAAAATTTAGTTCTTTTTTAGATGAAAATTCATGTATTTTGTTGAAAAATGGTATTTTTTGGTAGAAAACTTAACTATTTGGTTGAAAATTCGACAATTTGTGCAAAAATTCATCTTTTTGGTTAAAGATTTCACTGTTTTGTTCAAAATTAGTCTTTTAGTATCGAAAACTTGAAGAATAGCTTCAAACACAGCTATATGGCTATATGCTTCATAATATGTAGCATGGAGCTGCGGACTGTATATCAATTTAAAATTTAATCATTGTGTTGAAAATTCGACAATTTTTGTAAAAATTCATCTTTTTGGTTGAAAATTCAACTGTTTCGTTAAAAGTTCGTTTTTTAGGGTAGAAACTTTACTGAATAGTTTTAAACGCAGCTACATGCTACATATTATTTGATTGAGAAATAATCTTTTTAGTTGAAAGTTCAACTATTTGGTTAAAAACTAATTTTTTTCTAAGGTTAGCAGGTCTTTTTGTCAGAAAATTAATCTTTTTTAGTTGAAAATTATATTTTTGATAAAAGTTTATGTATTTTATTGAAAAATCGCCTGTTTTGGTAGAAGCTTTAATTATTTCGTTGAAAATTTAATTATTTTGTTTAAAAAATTCGACAATTGTGGTAAAGTCTTGTTTCGTTGAAAATTGAACTGTTTTGTTGAAAATTTGTCTTTTTGTTACGAAATATCATCTTCTTGACAGAAAATTGATCTTTTGGTTTAAAAATTCAACTATTTGGTTAAAAACTTATTTATTTTTTCCAAGGTTTGTCTTTTTGATAGCAAATTGATTTATTTTTTAAATGAAAACTTATTTATTTGGCTGAAAATTCAGCAATTTTGGTAAAAATTCGTCTGTTTGGTTAAAGATTTAACTTTTTTTTTGAAAATTCAAATATTTTGTTCAAAATTCGTCTTTTATAGTCGAAAATTTAAAGAATAGCTTCAAACACAGCTATATGCTACACAATGTGTAGCATGAAGCTGTGGCCTGTATATCGATTGAAAATTAAATTGTTTTATTGAAAATTCGACAATTTTGGTGAAAGATCATCTGTTTGGTTGTAAATTCAACTATTATGTTAAAAAATTAGGCTTTTAGGGTGGAAAATTTAAAGAATAGTGTATTTAAATTTCTTGAGTACCTATATTAGTTAGATCTCGGAGATCACTCGTATCAGCCAATTGCATAGCTGTCTTGTAATATCCCTTTCGAAGGAAATACTCGACCAGCATTCGATCCAACCTCTGTCGTCGCCATTGGTTAACAGCACTTGGAGATGTATTAGCGTGTTCCTTCAAGTGATCTAATCGCCTTTTGCAAACCATCCCGGCCTGCAGTTCTTCTGCTATGGACTCCTCAGCTTTACGTTTTAGAACCTGGAGTCTCGCCACAACTCCACCCAGGAGACGAGTAATTTCTCCTGTTGGAACAGCAGCTCCATTCTCGGTTAGACCCTTTTCTAGCTCGTTTGCTGCTGACTGCACATGAGACACCTCCCGATCGAGAGTTTTTTGAGCTGAGCGGAATTTTTTATTCAGTAGTTCATATGGAACCTAAAATAAAAATTAGCTTTCAATCATTACAGGCATCACAGCGCAAAGGGAGCTCAAAAAAGGGGAAATAGGGTAATTTTCTCACGAAAAAGGGGAAATATTAAACCTTTAATTTTACATGTCGAAAAGAACAAACAACCTTTTTATAAGAAATCTTTTATTCTTGAATAATTTTCAATGATTTCTGCCATTCAAGAATTTATTTTTAAAAATTGGATATACTTAGGTCAGAAAAAAAATTTAATATGTTTAACATCGTTCTCATAAATATTTCTTTCAAAGATTTGTCATTTCTTCCTTACTGTAATTAATAATTTCAATAAAAGATAATATATTAATTTCAATTCTTATTCAACAAAAATATTCAAGAATTTGCATTTAATCCTAATAAAATTCTAATAGTTATTAATGATAAAAAATATATATATTAAAACTCTTCAGTAGCTAAAATTAATCGAATCGTTTGAGCTAAAGGATAGCAATTTGTGGGTCGACATCCAAAACAAGTAAACATTTTTTTGAAATCGGTTAATATCTTCTGTTCTCTTTTTTAAATTCCAAAATAAATTTTGCCTTATTTAGAATTTTTGAAAACAAAAAGACGAATTTTCAATAATCAAAGATTTTACAGGCATGAAAGAAAAAAAATGTCACCTAAATTGTTGAGCCTTTAAGCCAAAAGACGAGTTTTCTATGCAAAAAGGGAATTTTCAATCAGAAAATATGATAAATCGTAGCATAATTTTCCTGTTAGAACCTGCTTCCAGACTCAATTTTATTCTTTTAGTTTAAATCTAAATTCCTTGTAGGAGATACTTATTGAATATCTAAGAATATGTATAAACACAGGCAATTTATAATTCAAAAATGACGATGACAAGGATTCTTATAATTTCCCTTATAATTAACTTCCTTGCATTATTTCTGAGAGGGATACTTGTCTAGATTTGGCAAGAGAGAGAAGAAAAGAGAGACAACCATTTACTTCATTTTCAGATTTTGAACTCAAAATTTTTCCCGCGGTTAGTATTCAATGTTCCCACTCCTAGTAATAAATAGGAAAATCAAACATCCCTACATGCTTGGTCCATTCAATTACATATTCTAAACCTAGATGCGGCACCTTACTAGCGATCCTATATTAAGTTCCAAGAACTAAAAAAATTCCATTGGTTAAAAAGAGACTTAGCTATCTCCATCACTTTTCAACTAATGACATTTTTTTTAGTTCCTGAACTTATTATAGGTTCGCTAGTTAGGTGCCACATCTAGGTTTAAAATGTCTTTGAGTTCTGCCCTATTAATTATAATTATTCATGTTTAACGATGGATTTCCAAAACAATCCAAACGATTTCCAAACGATTGGCGAAGAAAAAAAATTTCCATTTGTAATTTGTTTTGGCAGAATCAAGGAAAAATATTCTAAAAATATGTTCATTAGTTATTGAAATACTATAAAGAATTACCTTTAAAATTTTTTTGTTATTTTAAAATCATAGGATATTTCTTTATAAAATAAATTTTAATAAATTTATTTTACAATTATTTACAATTAATTTCCAATTAAAATTATTTTACAATTAAAATAAAATTGTGAAAATAAATATAAATATATGTTTTCTGAGATTGTTGAGGAGATTCCGAAATATTTTCTAAGATTTCAGATATTTTAAATCAAAATTTGAACAAAAAAAGAACCGTTTTCGAACGAATTGTTTCATTTTCAGGCAAAAAAGTTTAATTCTCAAAGAAAAATGTTATAATTGCTATTTCAATAAAAAAAATTATTTTCAATAAAAAACGGTCGAATTTAACTTAAAAAAAATTAATTTTCCACAAAATGAATACATTTTTAAGTCAAAATGATTTTTAGTCAGGAAAAAAGGAAAATTTCAACAAAATTATAATTTAAGACGAAAAATATTTTTGTATACAAAATAAAAATTTGGAATAACTATTTATTTTTTAAGTATTTTTTTTGCTTATTTGAAGGTTATATAAACATAATTTTCACATGATTCTTGACAAATTTCACAAAATTTGGTCAATATTTCAGATATGGGCGATTTGCAAACAGATTTCAATTTTGGTTTCCGAGATGCGAGTAAATTGAAGTTCTAAATTATGCAATAATTATTATGAGTTTCTTTAGATATATGTACCAGGATGCACTTTATAACGTGGAAAAGCTGTTTGATCTAGACTATTGTTTTTTCCACTAATTTGTGTCTAAATTATTCTTTAACCTAAAGTACATCATTATAAAGGTTTAAAACAGGGTTTGGCAGGCTTAGCGGGTCAAAATAATTCGAAATTTTTTTAAATGTGCAAAAGTTGTCTGAATATTCTAAAAATTTTTGAAAATTATTTCAAATTTTTGTTTGAAACTATATTTGAAATTTCTTTTTAAATCTTTTTTGAAATTTTTTCCAAAAAAGTTTTTTTGAAACTTTTTCTGCAAATTTTCTTCGAAAATTTGTTTGAATTTTTTGTTTGAATTCGTCAAATAATTTTTCTATATTTTTTTTATTGAAAATTTTTTGAATAATTATTTACAAATTTGATTTTTACAATTTTAACTTATCTCCTTGACGTGAATTTGTATAAGAAGAGTTCTTTGTTGAAAAATATCTATGAACAATATTTTATGAAGAAGTTTAAGAAAAAGTTAAAAAAAAGTACTTTTAAAACATTTTTTTCTTTCTCTACAATGCGACTTTGAACCTTTTACCAGCGAGTGCAAAAAAAGGTTTCAGTCGTTAGCTTCGGAGTTGTTATTTGCAATTTTCAAGTGATATAAAACACACTATTTTTATACAAAATAATTCCAATTTTGGGAAAGTGTTTTGCTCCATCAGCCCTTCGAATTTTATGGGGACATTTGTTGTAAAAAAAATTATTTTGCGTTTGTACCTCTTTTTTTTGGGAGGCTTCGAAGTTGTTATTCCTGTGTTCTCAGACCACTTAGGAGGATTTAATCGACTTTGAGACTCTGGAAACGTCATGTGTTTTTAAAATTTGATAAAAAATACTTATTTTGCATAATTATAATCGATTATAATACGAATTATCACCTCAAATTCGTTAAAATCCATCCACACATCACTACTTTCCAACCGAGCAATTCACGCCTACCCCGAAAGGGAAACGACTTAATGATATAATAATGATAATAATATAATTAACTGAAATATTCAACAGCCTTTAAAATAATGGGCGAAAATCGTATTTTAAAAATATATAGAATCAGTTCTTCATTTAATCAGTCTGAAAATTTCTCGATGTTCCCGAGCCTTTTTCATCTGAAACAACAATTTTCAAAATTGCTCAAAATATTGATAGTTTGTGGTTCGGTTGAAGAAGGTAGAAATTGGTTTCAGTGATTCGACTACAAGAAATTTGAATTTTGAAATATTTGACTAACTTCAATTGATTTTCTCTTCATGTTTCTCCTTACAAGATATTCATCGCCGAAAATGAACAAAACCTCCAAAGTCCCGAATTTTCAAGTGCAATTTTTAATATTTCAGCATTGAAAAAATTGAAAAAATTAAGCACTGTGATTATAATAGTTGATCAATTGATAATTTAGGTATTTTTTAAATATAATTTTCGCCTATTATTTTGAAGACTCTTGAATACATCTGATTTCATTCAATTTTATTTTAAATGGTAGAATTTGCCTTCTTAATTCTATAATTCACATAAATCTAAAAAAGATTTGAAAAAATTAAAAAAGATGTCCAAAATTGTCTAAAAAAAATCTGGAAGGTTATGAGGCAATTTTTTGATTTTGCAAGATTTTCATAGTTTTTTGGAATAATTCGATTCAGTTTGAAAGACAATTTGAAATTTCTTCTAAACTTCTACAACTACTAAATATCTTTCAAACTGACTCGAATTTTTTCTAAAATTTTCTAAAATCCTGTGATATAAAAAAACTTTCTTAAAAATTGTCTAGATACTTTTTCGACACATCTCAAATCTTCAGAAATATTTTTGAGTTTTTTCAAAAATCCTAGGAAAATTATATTTATATAACCTCAAAAACAAATAAATCTAATTTTTATTTTGTATTGAAAATTATTTTTCCCTCAAATTATGATTTCGTTGAAATTTTTTTCTCTCTTTTGACTAAAAAATCTTTTCTGGTTCAAAATTCAAATATTTTGTTGAAAATTCGTTTTCTTTGGTTGAATTCAACTGCTTTCGAATTTAGAATACAAAATTTTTCAAAATTTTTCAAAGAAATTCAGAACAATTATATTTATATAAACTTAAAAACAAGCAAGCAAATAAACTTAAAAAGTATGTAGTTATTCGAAATCTTTGTTTTGTATCACAAATTATTTTTCCCCTGAAATCGAAAAACTACAATCGTGTGTGGTTCGTGGTTGAGGATGCTAGTAAATACAGAAAATATCGATCGATTTTCTAATTTTGTGAAAACAATATTTTTAATCAAGAATTGCTTAAATTTTGTTTAAATATATTTTTTTCAATCTGGCAAAAATAGAAGATCATTTTCATACCAAAAGGGAGAAATTTTCGATTCAAGGTAAACGGATTTCATGAAACCCCCTGTTGAATACTTAAGAGGTTTCAATTTTCTTTTCTACTATTGTGGAAAATAAACTCTTTAAATTTAAAAGTTTTTTTCCAATTTCAATTTGAAGTTTTTAAATTCAGATGCTTCCAAATTTAAGATTCGTTTAGAGACATCCAAACTTGAAGCTATATCATTTGAAATACAAAAATTGAACTTTTTTATATTTAAGACCCTTAAATTTAGAATCTTCCTTGAACTTTTTAAATTCTGAACATTTTGAGAACGACACTACATTGAAGGCTTTTTATTTGAACTAATCGAGTTTTAATAATTAATTGAACAAGAGGAGACAGTATAAGATGATATATATATATTTTTTAAATAAGACTCTCTAAGAAAATAAAAGTCTTCCCAGTTTCAAAGAGTTTTCCTTAGTTTTCCTTGGTTTGAATTTCTCAATAATTTTCGCATCTAAAGGACCGAGAGGAGTATAAACGGGAAACTAGTATGAAGCGAGGAAAAATATGTAAAGGTGGGAAATTTGTGAAGTTACTACGTGTAACTGTATTGCCATCATGTCTTACATAGGGGTGTCTTGCCGTATGCGCTGCTCGCTAGCAATTTCTTATTCAACTCTCCTTATTTCCTTTTGCATTTTACAATTTATACGAGCGTAATATGAACGTTACTTGCACGCGTGCTTTTATTCGCGACATGCATTATGAACGAGGAATGCAATTTCAGTATTATGAAATTACTCTGTTTTAAATTAATACGGCTAATCCATTGTATCATGAATAATTTTTGCAGAATAAGCTACAAATTGAAAAAAATGAAAAAAGAGGGAGAAAAAGGGAAAAAGTCAACCAAAAACCAACCTCTCACTTTTTCCTTTCTCCGTCCTTTTTTAAATCTTTAACTCGTTTTTGCTCGTAGCGCGCGGGCTAATTCGTTCTTGCGCTGAGAAATAAGCAACCCGCTTTTGATCCGACTCTTTTCTTAGTCCGCTTTTGCTATCAGCCCCTCATTTAATCTTCAATTTGGACATATTGTATTCAAGCGGCACAAGCCTATCCAACATTATATAAATAAATCTTCTCAGGGTATCTATAGTGTCCAGGCAATTTAATGTTACCCGTGCGAAATAATTTTTCTCTAATATTCTTGTTTGAGCTTTAATCGCATTGCGACATCCAAGAAAAAACTTCCACAATAGCGTTGAATAGTTGGTGCGATTTTATAGAAATTTACCTTTGAAATGATCCCACGGAAATTAGAGCATGCTTATTATATTAAATTTTATTTGAATCTCGAGAAAAAGTAGAAATATGCACTACTTTTGAAATGTCTTTGTAAACAATTGACAAGTGATTGTTGACAATATAATTGACATTAAAAGAACTCAAGCAATCATCGATATGCAGGTGGTGTCATACATCTCATGGCTGATCTAGTTTTGAAACGAAAAAAAGTAACGAAATTGTGGATCTCAAAAAGATGTCTTAATTTCTTTCAGTCTGTTTTTTCATAAAGCGCATAGCTTTTGTTTTAATTGGGAAAAATTTGATTGAAGATAATAAAATCCGCTTTCCTGTCGGACCAGGCAAGATTAGAAAAAAAATTAACAAACAAAAATTGTTCAGTCGAAAAATATTTACAAATTTTTTTTTTACTATTTTTTGATGAGATACGAGAGACGCAAAAATAAAAGAGAAATCAAAATCACCAAATTACAGTTGTCAATGATTAGGGGAAAGTGAGAATAAGCCGACAGTAGGGCTAAGCCGACACTTGTTCTTTTATAGAAAAAAATAACTCTTGTGAACTTGGTTTTTTAAAAATGAAAGTGGACCCTGATACTGTATCTTGATCGACGAAGTATCGTGGTATTCTGCATAAGCTGCCACATTTTACGACATAAAACGTGTTTCCGGAGATGAAAAGTTTTCTTCGGCACTTGTGAAAGATTGTGTTTTTTCATCGTATATCATCGTCAAATATAATCTAGGTATGTTCATCTTACGTAAAGTAGGGCTTTTAAAATCAAAGGACAAACCTTCGACAATCGATTTTTGTGATTGTGAATTCTCTTTTGTTAAAGCTTCTTCTGCTTTGACGAACACATTCTCATCTCGTTTTGCATGAGAAAAAAGGTCAAAAGCCAATTTCTGAATCTAATTTAGGCAAACCATTTTCTTTAATAATCATTTTATTGTCTCTTGTTTCTTTTTTCGAAAAATTTGATTTGTTTATTTGTAAAAAAAAATCAATAATGAATACTTTTTTGGTGAAGAAATTTTATCTATTCATTATTTTCATACCTTGTGGAATTTTTCATTTTTATAACATTTTTCATAATTAGAACTAAACATATGAGTCTTATCAAATAAGTGGCTACCAAAATTTTTTTTTCAAATTTTCGAAATAAAGAATTTTGCCTTCAAACAGTTTTTTAATGTTATGTATATTTTTCCTAGAAAATGCAATTTTTAATTTTTCAAGAAGCATTTTGGATGGATAAATCAGAAACGTTGGTCAAAAATGGCTCGTTAGCGAACTTGTCCTTTCTCTTTTATGCCCTAAAATAGTGTGCCGAACCTGAACCCAATCTGATCAGTCTTTCGAAAGCGATCGTGCTCACAGGATAATTTTACATAAAAATGATACCTTCTCATCACAGGATAAGAATGGAAAAAAAATTATTTGACAACGTATTAGGTATCGCTGGATCAAGAATTTAGCTGGCTCCAATAATAAACAATAAAAAAAGGTGCTTTTCTTTCTTCAAATATCATAGTCAAATGTCGACTTAGCTCCAGTAGGGTGTCGACATAGCCCCACGATTTTTCGCTGAACAGAGTTTCCATCACTTAACTGTTTTACTAATAATTTATAAACAAAGCATCGTCCTTGAAAATCAACAGCAACATTTTGTAGTCAACTAAATTCTCGAACCAACAATACCTAATACGTTTTCAAACAAAGCTTTTTTAATTGAAAAATGCTTTGAAAGAAAGGTGGCGGCTTAGCCTTGGTCTCCCCTACACCCTCACTCTTAAAAGTTCTCTGCAAAAATGTTAGAAAAGTACAGAAGTATAAAGATTGAAAAGTTGACATTCATAATACGTTGACTTTATTATTATTTGTAATTACTAGTTGCTTGTAAGACTTTAAGCAGAATACGGATTACAAACAATTATTTTGTATTTCATTTCTAAGTAATTAAATTAGTCGTGTGGACAGTTTAGGTTGACACGCTCTACTTTATAATACGGGTAATTTTAGCCAGAAACATGTAGTAATGCTAGCTTCAGCTGGAGCCACAACTCCGGTATATGAAACTTGGAAACTATTAGTGATATCAAATTTCTCCTTTGCGCATAAAATTTAGTGTTTATTTAGTGCTAATATATGCCGCAAAATCTAAATTTTGTGCCCGGTAATATTAGTCAAAAACATGTAGAGAAGCTAGCTTCAGCTGGAGCCACAACTCCGGAATGTGAAACTCGGAAACCGTTAGTGATACTAAATTCACCTTTGCCCAGGAATTTAGTACTTATTTATTGCTAATGTATGGCGCAGAAGCTTAATTTTATGCCCTGTAATTTTGGTCTGAAACATGTAGTAATGCTTGCTTCAGCTGGAGCCACAACTCCGGAATGTGAAACTCGGAAACCGTTAGTGATACCAAATTCACCTTTGCCCAGGAATTTAGCTCTTATTTATTGCTAATGTATGGCGCAAAAGCTTAAATTTATGCCCTGTAATTTTGGTCCGAAACATGTAGTAATGCTAGCTTCAGCTGGAGCCACAACTCCGGTATATGAAACTTGGCAACTATTAGTGATATCAAATTTCTCCTTTGCGCATAAAATTTAGTGTTTATTTAGTGCTAATATATGCCGCAAAAACTAAACTTTGAGCCCGGTAATTTTAGTCAGAAACATGTAGTGATGCTAGCTTTAGCTGGAGCCACAACTCCGGTATGTGAAACTTGGAAACTATTAGTGATGCCAAATTCTCCTTTGCACAGAAGTTTAGTGTTTATTTAGTGCTAATAAATGTCGCAAAAACTAAATTTTGTCCCCGGTAATTTTAGCCAGAAACATGTAGTAATGCTAGCTTCAGCTGGAGCCACAACTCCGGTATATGAAACTTGGAAACTGTCATATCAAACTTTCCTTTGCGCAGAAATTTAGTAATCATGAAGTGTTCTCATTCCACGCAGTATGTACAAAGTCTGAGCATCTTCTATAAATCAAATACGAGCAGAAATGATGGCTTAAGCTGACTCTGGTATGTGAAAAGTGGAAACTATTAGTGATATCAAATTCTCCTTTGCACAGAAATTTAGTGTTTATTTAGTGCTAATTTGTGGCGCAAAAGCTACATTTTGTGCCCGGTAATTTTAGTCAGAAAGGGATCGTCCATACATTACGTAAGCCGTTTATCTTCTGTTTATATGGTTGGGTCCTTCTCAACTTCACAACAATTTAGTTCTCGTCTTTATTTAAACAAAAGAAAAACGGCTTACGTAATATATGGACGATCTTAAACGTGTAGTGATGCTACCTTCAGCCGGAGCCACAACTCCGGTATGTGAATCTGGAAGATTGTTAGTGATTTCAAATTCAACGTTGCCCAGGAGCTTAGTACTTATTTAGTGCTAATACATGGCGCAAAAGCTAAATGTTATGCCCGGTAATTTTAGTCAGAAACATGTAGTAATGCTAGCTTTAGCTGGAGCCACAACTACGGTATGTAAAACTTGGAAACTATTAGTGATATTGAATTCTCCTTTACGCAGAAATTTAGTGTTTACTTAGTGCTAGTATATGTCACAAAAACTAAACTTTGTGACCGGTAATTTTAGTCAAAAACATGTAGCATTGCCAGCCTTAACTGGAGCCACAACTTTGATATGTGAAAATCGAAATCCGTTAGTGCTATCTAAGTCACTTTTGTGCAGAAATTCATTACTTATTTAGTGCTAATATATGGCGCAAAAGCTAAATGTTATGCCCGGTAATTTTAGTCAGAAACATGTAATAATGGTAGCTTTATCTGGAGTGTGAACCTCGGAATGTGAAACTCGAAAACCGTTAGTAGAGCAACAATCAATTCTTTTTTGAAAGCTGTACATAATTTTACCTAATATTTCATCATAAATACTATTTACAGTACATATTAATAATACATTAATATATTACTAACACAGTATTGCATTAATATTTTATACATTAAGGCCATGTGACGAGTGGGTCACGTGACCAAGCTAGTCCTCAATTTTTCATTGTAAACTTGCGTCCAAATAAAATAAGATATCGCGCTCAAAGTTTGGGAAATGAAAGAGGAGACACTAATGTTCACGGCTCTGTTCTTTTTCGGTGGAAAATTTAAAAAAAAAATTCCGAATAAAATAAAACTGGAAGCTATAGCGATACTTTTCATTGTAAACTTACGTCCCAAGGAATGAGATATCGTTTTGAAATTTTAGCACGCTAATTAGAAGGCTCTAAGGAACGCGACTCTGGTACAAATATTTATAATTGTGAAAAAAATGTTTATTACTAATTACAAAGAAGTTAGTCTAGCATACGTATCCGCTGTCCCAGAGCAGCACTATCGCAGCAAGCAGACTAATTTCATAAACTTCTATCATGTTCTATAACTGAATAAGAACCTTGCGCTTAGTATTCACCACTTTTATAACATAGTAGAACGGACAAATCGTGTAGTAGAACCTACTAAACTGGAAGCTGTTCAGTAAGACTTAATAAACAGGAATAGTATTTAGAACGAAAAGTTCAATAGAAGCTACTAAAACGGACAGCGTTTAATGAAATCTACTAAGCAGATTCAGTATTTAGAATCAATCACATAGTGATATTTACTGAACAGGACGCTGTTCAGTACGGCCTACTAGACAGAATTAGTGGGAGCTACTAAACAAAAAGTTAAGGCTAGTGCTTTCTACGAATAGTTTAGTCGAGGCTACTAAACAGAATGCCGTTTAATGCGACCTGCTACATAGAATTAGTGGGAGCTACGAAGCGCACAGTAGGCGCTAATAAACAGGACATCAGGGCTAGTACGTCCTACCAGTCGAGTAGTGGGGGTCACTGAACGCCGTTTAGTAGGACCGACTATACGACCGTTTCGTCGATTTCACTGAATGTTTAGTCCGTCCATATATTACTAAATGACGTAGTAGCTATGACTAATGATTTTGTAGTATTCACTAAACCCTTCTCTCAGTGAAGTACATTGCCTATGAAATAGTTGAATATTCAACAAAACAGTTCAATTTTAAACCAAAAAGAATTACTTTTTAAAACATTGTTGAATTTTAAAGCAGAAGGTTGCATTTCTTTCCAAGAAAGATTCAATTTCTACTGAAGTAGATGAATTTTTTTAATCAAAAAGACAAGTTTACAAAAAAATAGTTGAACTATCAACCAAAAAACATTTCAGTTGACTCTTCAACATTAAAATAAGATTTTTTGACAGAATTGCTACTATAACAGATGAATTTCTTTTAAAAAAAAAAGATAAATTTTCATGAATGCGCTGCTCTTTTCTGAATATTATGAATGTGAATACCTATTATGAAACAGCTTTTGGACTCAAAGTGAAGTGTAAATGAAATATTAGGCTAAGTACCCTTTTCGTTTTTTTTTGTTTATTTTACCTAATAATAACTTCCTGTGTTTTATTGAATGTTCGTCCTTTCTGGTAGAAAATTAATCTTCTTGGTTAAAAATTCATATTTTTTCTTTAAAATTTAACAGTTTTTTTTAAATTTGTTTTCTCTGTTGAATTAAAAGCATTTTTTGATTTAAAACTCAACTATTCTTAAAAATGGGTCTTTATTTGGTTGAATTTTACTCTTTTTTATTTAAAATAAAAATCTTATCGTTGAAGATTCATCCTTTTAATGGAAAAATTAACGGCCTTGTTGAAAATCAATTTTTCTAACTGAAAATTTAACTATTTTGTTGAAAATTCGTTTTCTTGTTGTTGTTAGAAATTAGCTTTTTGAACAGAAAATTTAACTATTCTATTTTTGGTTAAAAATGTATCTTTTTTGGACGAAAATTTAACTGTTTGATTGATAATTGATCTTTTTTATTTAAAAATTGAAATATTTGGTTAAATTTTGTGTACCTTTTTGGTATAAAATTCAACTATTCCAGTTGAAGATTCATCAGTTTAGTTGAAAATGCATCACGTTGGTTGAAAATTGAACTGTTTGATTGAAAATCCGTTTTATTTTGTGAAAAAATAATTTATATAACTTAACGTTTAACTATAGAGAATTAATCTTCATGGTTGAATATTCATCTTTTTGGTTAAAAGTTCAACAATTTCAGTTAAAGATTCATAATTTTAGTTGAAAATTTAACGGTTTGGTTTAAAGTTCAATTATTCCAGTTTAAGATAATTCATTTTATTTGAAAATTGATCACTTTGGTTGAAAAGTTAACTATTTTTTTGAAAATCCGTTCTTTTTTGGTTCAAAATTAATTTGTTTTACTTAAAGTTTAAGTATCATATAATAATAACATAATATACGCTATATTAATATAATGAAAAACACATTCTATTGCAAACGTACCTCTCAAATCCATAAACCTTGAACTGTCATTTAATCTGTTACACATGTGAAATGATTGAACTTTGTGATTTTTCAATGAAAACGGACCATTTACTTTATAACAATTTTGTTAAAAATGGCCTGCTTTCGTTGAAAATTCAACTATTTCGTAAAAAAATTACTTTTTTGAAATTCATATTTTGGTATAAAAAAGTCAACTGCGTTTTTTTTAGATGAAAATAAAACCGTTTTTTTGAAAATTTATATTTTTTTAAAAGAAATTCATCCGTTTTAGTAGAAGGTTCATCCTTCTTGGACAGAAATGCAAGTGTTTGGTTTAAACTTCAACAGTTGTGTTAAAAAATCGTCCTTTTTCGTGGAAAATTCAACTGTTTTGTAGAAAATTCACGCGGCAAGTGATCGATGTCACAAGGCAGTTTTCCAATGATATCAACATGAAGTTCAAACTAGATAAATGTAGACCGTGCATTTAACCAGAGAAGAATTAGGGACCAGAGAGCTAGAGAACGATTTCGAGAATGACATCGAGGCAATTTCCGAAGAAGGGTCATATAAATACCTGGGTATTCTCGAATCTAAGGGTATTTCAGCTCACGATAGTTAAGAAAAACCTAACAACTGCCTTCACTATGAGACTCAGATTGATTTTGAAGAGTTCTCTTAACTTAGAAAACAAGATCAGGGCAATTAACACCTATGCCATTCCTAATCTCACGTACTCCTTTGGGCTCATCAAATGGTCCAATACCGATCTTAAAAGGATAAACAGAACCGTCCGCGTAAAAATAACAAAGCATCAAATACACCACAGTAATTCGGCGATTAAAAGGGTAGTTCTAACATGAAATAGAGGGGACAGGGGCATTGTAGATGTCAGGAAACTGTGTAAGTCACAAGTTATACAGTTGCAAGACTATTTGATAGCAAGCGAGATGGTGAGCTTTACAACACTATCGGTAAAGCAAATCTTGGTAGCATGCCCTTGAATTTTTGCTCAGAGGAGGCCTTGAATATTGGAAAAGAAACAATAGAGGAATTAGAAACGCAATGGAGACAAAAAGCCATCCACGGCGTGCACCCCAAAACGTTAGATCAATATGAAGTGGATAGCGAGACATCTGATATTTGGCTGAAAAAGGGCGTTCTTGTATCCAGAAACGTAAGGATTCTTCATCGTGATTCAGGACAGGCCTGTCAGCACGAGAAATTATCGCAAACACGTGTCACAATAATACGTGGTTGACCGGTGCCGATTATGTGGGGATAACAACGAATACATCGAGCACATTATTGATGTTTGTTGCGTAATGGCTCAAAGAGAATATACGCACAGACATAATGATGCGGCAGGCATTATACATCAACAACTTGCCCTAAACCTAGGACTCTTCACAAAATGGATACCTTACTATAGATATATTCCAATATCCGTTTTCGAAAACGAAGATTACATTTTATATTGGAATGTTTCTATCCAGGCGGACCATTACATCCGAGCCAATCGACCCGACATCGTGATGCGAGAAAAAAAGGGGAAAGAGTCTACATTATTGACATTGCTTGTCCACTTAATCGGAATTGGCAGGCGACCTAAAAAATTAAGATCCATAAGTATATCGAGCTGATGCATGAAGTGTAGAGAAAATGGACAAACGTGAAACATGCATCTATTCATCCTAATGTGATTTCGGCTACAGACAATGTGCACGCAAAATGAACTAAACATTTCGAACATTTAGGAGTCAGTACGGTACTGGAAGCAGCTCAGAAGGCGGATTTATTGAACACCTGTCGCATTGTAAGAAACTTTCTAGACCATCAGGAAGCAAGAGACTGAAAACCCGTGGAGTGACAGATGGTAGCTCTAACAGAGCATCCAGAGGCGACTGTTGTAACCTCCAACATTCGCGGCTGTTGTGTAAGGATAACAGCGGTAAAACACGAACTTCAAACTATAAGATGCTTCTAATTTTGTACGTACAACATCATCGCGACAGATTTCAAACAACGTATTAAATAAACTTATAACATTCTTATCCCATCAGTCACTTGACTTAGTCCGTGTCTATGATGAAAAGCCGGGTTCACCCGAGAACAAGTTTGAAAAAAATCATAATAATCGCTAATTTTAGGTATATGTATCTTTTAGATGTAAGCTTTTAATCTTCCTCTTCTCTTAGAAAATATGTTTTTTTATTTAACTTTAAAATTGATTTCTTCATCAAGAGTCATTAAAGTACAATCATAGAAGTTAATTATTCCTTTTAGCAGTATTCTAGAATTTTAGAAGCCATAAATACAGCTTTGAAATGTTGCGTCATATAGTCTTTCCGAAATTCCATCAACCCTGCATACGTATAAACTTTCCGAAAATTCCATCTATTTTCTATATATTCCTTATCTTCTATTCCTAGACTTTAAACCGACACGAGCATCTAGCGAGACAAGGCCCAGACAAACAGCCGAGGAGTGGTAGTAGTTTGGCCGCTGGCCCCATAGTTGCCTGGCATGGGGGGATCACATATGGTGTCAGTGACTTTCAGGCGTAGTGGTGGTAAGCCACGTCCTGGGGGTAGGCGCCAGTCTTGATAAACGGCCGAGAAGTGGGGTTAGTCTGGCGGTCGTCCCATAGTTGTATCTTACTACTAGCGGAGGCAGCGTAGACCAAAAAAGTATAGTATCTTACATCGCTCTGTAAAAGTTCGAATCAAAATTTTTTTCTGAAATGTTCCAAATTGAAAGTACTAAAAGTTTCATGGTCCAGAAAATGTCAAAGTTACAAAGTGCTTAGTGTTTCCAGTGAGCGTAGCGCCAATAGCCTCTATGTGGGGAGGATGCTACTCCAAACGGTTCCTTTGGCGCGGTGCAGACGAAACTCTGTCCCTTTTTCGGGGTTTTGTCAGAAGAATTTTTTGTTTGCGGGGTCATGATCTACAAAATGTCACAGTTACAAAGTACTAAGTATTTCCAGTAAGCGTAGCGCCAGTAGCCTCCATTTAGCGTGAATGCTGGTCTAAAAGGGTACCTTTGGCGCGGTGCAGACGAAAATCTGTCAATTTTTCGGAGTTTTGTCAGAAGGATTTTTTGTTCGCGGGGCCATGACCTACAAAATGTCACAGTTGCAGAATGCTAAGTGTTTTCTGTGAGCTTCGCGCCAATAGCTTCTATGTAGCGTGAATGCTGGGCTGAAAGGGTACTTTTGGCGCGGTGCAGATGAAAATCTGTCCATTTTTCGGGGTTTTGTCATTAGGATTTTTTGTTCGGGAAGGGGGGGGGGGCATGTTCTACAAAATATCAAAAAATTATCAAAATCCACCGAGACCTTTTTTCAATACATTTTTTGCGGGGTCCTTTAATGAATAATTATTGATATTTTCATCATTTTTTTCTAAATTTTATATGGTTGTATGCAATAATATTTGTTGCGTAAATATAAGATCAATGGTTGATTAAATTCTTACGATTTTTGGAATTTTTCAAATGGACATATATTAATAAATAAAAGTCAGAATTAAATAAGAAACTGTATTTAATTTCTTTGCTATATTTATTTTCTTTCTTTTTTAATTTGATAATGATTTTTCATGAATAACCCAAATTTAATATGTTCAGTGTGGCTGTAGATCAGGGAAAACAGGGAAAAGTCATGGGGTTTGAAAAAAATCTTGCAAAAGTTAGGGAATTTCTATAAGTGGCTCTTTGAATAACTGGAAAGAATAATAGATTTGAAATGTTTACATTTTAAATTCACATTATTTTATTTTAATTTGAAATTGTTGTATCCCGTCTATTAAAGATTCGATGTTCCAAATCTTAAAAGATTAATATTTGGTGTTTGAATATTAATGGTCAGGGAAAGTGAAGAATTGGTCATGGAAAAGTTACCTTCCTTCTGACTCTTACGTTATTAGTTACAAATTTGTGATAAATTTATTTTATAAACAATTGCAATTGTTACAAATTTGAAACATTTATTGATATTATTCAATTAATAATAGTAAAAATAATATTTAAACCTCAATAATTAGCCTTGTAATATACTTTATTATTAATTCATATAGAAATCTCCACTCTCAAAAAAATATATATTTATTTATAATAAATTATATATTAGGGTGGTCCAAAAAAATTATATTTCTGATTTTTAAATGTCTCACGCACTTATTTTGTGTCTTTTGGTGAAAAAAATGTCCTAATTTTTTTATATTTAAAAAAAATGTTTAGAGGTAGGGCACGGCCTTTAGAGTACCCCAAAGTGTTACAAATTTAGTAAGTCCTTGAATTTCAAAAAGAATCGTAAAAACTTTACAACGATGATGTAAATCTACCATGTGAGCACTACAAAGCCTGACAATATTTTTTTAAATGGAATTTACCCCTAACTTTGCCAAAACTCACCCCTTAAGACATTAAAAAGTAATTTTTAAGCATTTTTAATGAATTTTATGAAAGCAAAATGAAAATTTAAGTGGAAAATTATATAAAAAAATTTATTACACGAATATGAAAAATATTGCCCTTAAAATATACGTCGCCCCCCTTTTCACCCTTAATAATCCTCAAAAAATTACATTTTATTTCTTTAGAACTGATTGTTAAAAATATTGAATATAAATTTTTTTATATTGAAAAAAAAAGTTTGAAACAAAGAAAATGTAATTTTTTATGGATTATTAAGGGTGAAAAGGGGAAAAAAGTTTATTTTAAGGGCACTTTTTTATATTTGTATAATAAAATTTTGTACATGATTTGCCACTCAAATTTTCATTTTGCTTTCATAAAATTCGGAAGACACTTGAAAATTACCGTTTAGTGTCTTCAGGGGTGTGTTTTGAAAAAGTTGGGGGTAAATTAAATCTTTCAAAAAAATTTTCAGGCTTCATACTGCTTACATGGTAGTTTTACATAATCGATTTAAAGTTTTTACGATTCTTTTTAAAATACAAGGGTGAGACTAAAAAATCAGAAAAATAATTTTCTTGGATCACCCTAATTTATAATTCATTATATATAATTAAAAATTAAAGGTTAACAATCACTGCAAACAAAGCCACCGAACGCGTCCTCGGGTTGCGGATAGAGGGTCCCTGTACCAAGGGTTTCTGCTGAATATGGTTACATTAAATGATCTATTTTCCAAAATTCGAATCGTAAAATATTCAATTTTTAACGTTTTGACATTGTCCTATTTTTGAAATTTTAATCCGAAATAATTCAATTTCGTGATTCTTCAATTAAAAAAAAAGAAGTTTAATTTTTAGCGCTTCGACTTAGAAATTACACAGTATTATTCAATTCCTTTTTCTAAATAAATTGTCCAAAATCATTCTATATATATTTTTTTACTTCAGACGTTTTCAGTTAGAAATTATTAATTATCGTTTAAAAAATGTTTAAAACATAATATTGAAAAATTGGTTTAATAACGGATTTTTAAAATGTTTATATGATTCGAAGTCAATAGATTTCTTGCAAAAAAGTTTGCTAATGCTTATCGAGTATATTTTTTTCTAAACCGGGAGAATTCACGAATATTTACCGGGAGACAAAAATTTAAAAAATACTGGCCACCCTGTTAACGAAATCAGTAGAATTTTTTTAATTTAAAAAAATTTTCCAATATATTTGAATCCTTTTGAATTTGACTTAAATTTTTTTGAAGAATCCTGAATTTGTTACCCTTTGAGCACGAAAAAAAATATGAGCGTGACAAAAAGTACCCTTTGGTCACTATATTTTATCCCAGAGGTACCGTGAGGCCTGTTTTATGATTAATGCTTTAAAACCTCCACAGTTTAAATGTTCAATTATTATTATTTACTTACCCCTCTCGATTCTTATTCTTTCATAAATAGTAAGGTTTTGAAATATTTGATCTAAACAAAAATCGGGTAGGTGCCCTATTGACGTATGATTCATATCATCGGTATCATCTCTGGTATTTATTTTTTCAACTTTATTCCTCGCCTCCATTGCATCAATACTAGTAACTTCCAATTTGAAATATAATCACGCAAGAATTATAATAACATTCACTTTTTCAACCGAATTTATTTTATTTCTCCTTTGGAGCATTGTAATACAAACAACGCAATTTTGCCTACACTTGAACCATGAACTAGAAAAATCGTAAGAAAGGCTCGCGAATGCTTCCAAGGAAATTAGTTCAGCGAAAGTGACGACTGGCGCAGCACACAAATTCCTCGAGTGTCCAGCGACCTTGAAAACCTGGAATTCTCCTTGAATTTTTGTTGAACCTTGAAAACCTGTAAATCTCCTTGAATTTTTCACGGGAACCTTGAATTAATTTTTTTTCTCTTTTAAAACAGTTATTTTATTGAAATACGAAAAGTAATTTATAACTTTTAGTTTATTATGAAAGAAACGTTTCGTTTAGAAGAAATCTTGTTACTGAAATTTTTTTTTTAACAAGATATAATTTATCTTTTACTCGTTACAGAATAAATAGATTTCTACGCATTTTTTGTATACTTTGCCAATTATTTTGTAGATTGCAATGAACAAACTTTAATATTGTGAATAATTATATAAGTTTCAAAAGATTTAAAGGATTTGAAAGATTTGAAACAATTTCAAAAGGTTTCAAAACATTTCAGAAGATTTAAAAATATTTCACTAAGATTTCAAATAATTTAATGATTTCAACGAATAAAAAATATTTCTCAAACGAAGATTCAAGAAAAATTTCACAAATATTTCAAAAGATTTGACAAAGATTTCTAAAAAATTTCCCAAAGATTTCGAGCATTTCCAAAGATTTTAAAACTTTTTAAAGATTTCAAAGATTTTAAACGATTTCAAATATTTCAATGATTTCAAGCGAATACGAAAGATTTAACAAATATTTCAAAGATGTTAAACTATTTCAAAAGGTTTCAACAAATTTGAGAAGATTTCAAAATATTTCAATGCTTTCAAACGAACACAAAATATTTCACAAAGATTAAAGAAAGCTTTCAGAAATATTTCATGCAAATTTGAAAAGATTTCAAAAAATTTCACAAAGATTTCAAATATTAAAAAAAAATGTAAAAAGATTCCAAAAGATTTCAAGTACTTCAAGAGATTTCAATGAATTCACAAAGATTGCAAAGATTTCATTCCCAGTCATTTCCAGTTTCACAACAGTTTTTTACGGTTATTGAAATTGAAAAATTCGAACTCCTAAAAACCGAAAACTTTTTTTATTTTAAAAATAAATGTACATTTTGGAGGAATAAAGAAAAAATTTAGCGGACCTATTATTATCTTTAAATAATAAACATAAGTGTGGCAACATAATGCTTTTTTTTTTATTTCATTATTTTCAAAGAAAGGGAAGAAACTGGTATTTATTTTTTTCCGAATCGGAAGAGGAACTTTATTTCAACATTTTAATTGAGTTTAAGGCAAGAATTATAATAACATTCACTTTTTCAACCGAATTTATTTTATTTCTCCTTTGGAGCATTGTAATACAAACAACACATCACTACTTTACCGCCGAGCAATTCACGCCTACCCCGAAAGGGAAACGGCTTAATGATATAATAATAATAATAACATTTGACCCTATTTCCGGTTTTAAAGAAATCAACCGTTTACACATAGTTGGGCATACCCTAACTCGAAAAAATCTACCTATCAATTATATTTGAACCCATTTTCCGTTCTTAAAAAAAACTCTTATTTATAGTTCGCCATACCCCATAACTCGGCAAAATCATCCTATCAATTATATTTGCTTTATGTGTGCTTTACTTGCTTATATGTGCTATTATTATATTTTCAAAAGAAGCTAATAAATAATAGTTTTTTTAATGATAAAAAATTTCATAGGAATTCACTGTAAGGTATGAAATGAACTAAAAGGAATAAACAAGATGTCGAATACGCCAGTAACTCTAAGGTAAAAAAGCAGAACAATATGGCTCAAAATGGCCATCATGCCATTTATTAAATTAAATAATGTAATCCCATAATAAAATAAATTTCTACATAATTTCAAGAATACAATTTTACAAATGATAAAAAGAAAATCAAAGAGAATCAATAAACGTATTCGACAGTGTTACTTTTATATTTATAAAATTATAATGAGAACAAAACAAGGAAAAATTACATATTAAAAAAAGATGATATATTCCATAATAAATTATAATCTCATGTATACGTACATTTTGGAAGGCTGCGTCTAGGCGTCCCGAAAAATTGGGGGATTTGGAAAATGGGATGGACTAGTCGTCCCGAAAATTTGTAACGACTAGCCAAGCTCATTGAAAATATTTGACTAATCCCGAATTTCGGGACGACGAGACACTTCGATTTTGGAAATAAAATATAAAATGTCGGATGAAAGAAGGGCATTAAGAATAGATATAATTTATTATTTTTGCATACATGGACTACCCAGGCGGAATTATTATATATAGTTTATATATAGTGCGAAGTATTATATATAATATTCATTTGTTTTATATAAAAAAATGTATAAAACAAATGAATATTATATATATTACTTCACACTATATATAAACTATATATAATATTTCCGCCTGGGTATGTACCTATATAAGCAGTAGGGCATATAAATAAAGCCGACAAATAATAGCGATAATGGGCCATCCTTGCACATTCTTGTTTTTTACATTTCACTAAGTGTCTTAGTGGTGTATTCGACTTTTAATTTGTTTTGCTGTGATTTCTACATTTCTTAACTGCCTGAATTATAATTCACCCTATTTATCCTGATTGGCACCATCTTGAGTTTTTATTGCCAGCAAATTTTTGCCTACAAAACCCTAATAAAATTTTGAAAATGCATCATACCACCTTAGAGACGAGGGTAACTGCTTCGTATGACGGTGAAACGCAAACGCATTACGCGATCAAATATCAGAAGTCGTTCTGAGACCTATGGAAGGTCAGGAAGTAAGAGCCTTCGTAGGTGAGTTTAAGACTACATGAAAAGCTCACCTACGCTCTTATTAAAACTTCAAATTGACGCTATCAAGCGACAAACGGATTCCGAGTTACGCTGAGATCCTCGTTATATCCAGGGTAACGTTGACCCTGTTATGAAGGAAAAAAAGTGAACGTTCTCGAGTTATTAAACAGCACCTTCATAAAAGGAAAAACATGATGGGCGTAAAAATGATTTTAAGAACTTGATTAAGATTCTTTGCTATAATAGTCAGTGATCCGGCAATAATTTATTGAGGAGTCGGATTCTATAATAGTAGACCTGATCGACCGTAATACACTTGTAATCAAGAGTAATCCAGTTATAAACTAGAGTAATCTAGTTCAAATCTAGCGTAATTCATTTGTATTCCAAGTAATCCGGCACAATAAGAAATAAGCCACCTTATGGTTGATTATCGACCAATCTATTTAGATTATTACATTTTCCAATTAGGAAAAGGAACAATAAGAAATTTAATGTATTTCTAACATTGCTAATATTTAATGCATTCTTCTTTCTAACATTTTTAATAAAAAATAGATTTCTTTCAAGAAATTGATGTAAAATTATTAACACTCAATTAAAAGAATTCTGAAAATATTTGTGAGCAAACTCTGCAGATTGGAAGGAATCATGAGGTTAGTGTCAATATTTAAAAATTTTAAAATTAGGATCGTCAAGAAATCTATTTTATCATGAATAATTTTATACAAAATGAGCATGAAAAAGATTCACAATTAAAATAACAGAATCCCAAAGTATCTCACTATTCGGCTCATTAGAGACAAAAATAACCAAATGAAAAAAGATGGAGAAAAAGAGAAAAAGTCAACCAAAAACCAACCTCTCACTTTTTCCTTTCTCCGTCCTTTTTATACTACCAGGGAATGTGCACTTTCAGAGGTTCCCAGGTCAATTCGAGACGTGGATACCCTGGAGATGGCAGCCAACACTTTCACGGAAGACATCAAAGCTACTTATGAAAGTAATTGTCGATCTACAAGAGTCCGAAAGGCTGGGGAGACATACTGGTGAAATGGGAAGCTCGAAGAGCTTCGCAGGGAAGCTAGAGAGAGTTTCAGACGTGCCAGTAATCGCAAAACGAAGAAAATATGGACCTCATTCACAACGATGAGGGATGAATACAGGGGTGCAATACGTTAGGGAAAACAAGAGAGCTAGACCAACTTTTGAACTGACATCGAGAAGGGAGCTGAGGCGGCTAGACTGAATAGGCTGCTTTCTCGACGTCTGGAAGCTATTCTCGGAACTCTTAAATTGCCCGGCGGGGATTACTCAGAGTCGGACGGAGACACTTTGGGTCACCTGATCAAGGCACATTTGCCGGGCTTTTTAAGGTTTGGAGAAGTGGGGACGGCATCTCAAGTGCAACCAAAGTCGCCTGCGGCCATCTGGACTCGAAACGGCGGTTTGCCAACGAGATTGTCACCCCTGCCAGGGTCAGGTGGACCCTGAAGTCCTTCAGCTCTTACAAATCTCCTGGCCCAGATCGCATATATCCAGTCCTCTTACAGAGGGCTGGAGAGGCCATCATAGGGCCGTCAGTGAGAATTTCTAGGTCTAGTCTGATGCTGGAACATGTCCCGGCAGCATCGAGGGATACGAGAGAGGTTTTTATTCCGAAAGTAGGTAGGATCGGTTATACCTTCCCCAAGGATTTCCGTCCCATTAGCCTAATATCTTTCCTACTCAAAACAGCGGAAGGACTTGTGGACAGATATATCCGCGATAAGGTCTTGTCAAGGAGGGCACTTCACAAAGAGCAATACGCCTATAGGGCTGGTCACTCGACCGAGACAACTGAAGGAAAAAGGCCTCACGATTGGAACTTTTATGGACATCGAAGAAGCCTTTAACAACAACTCTGGGGAGGTGATCAGGGCGGCCATGATCACACATGGTGTGCCTATTGCAGTCGTGGAATGAACCTGCCACATGCTGATCAACAGGAACCTAACAGCGACTAAGGGTGATACCACTTTATGTGGAACCATTGACTCGGGATGTCCGCAGGGAGGCGTTTTATCGCCCCTGATGTGCTGCTTGGTAGTGGATGAACTGCTTTATCTGCTCACGAGTGAGGGCTACCACGAGATAGGCTACGCGGACAATATACTGGTTATCGTGCGCGGCCAGCATCTGGATGCGTTCTTCGGAGTAATGCAGCAAGCACTGGGGATAGTGGATTTATAGTGTAACAAAACTGGACTATCGGTCAATCCCAGTAAGACAGACGCGGTTGTCTTAACCTGAAGGTATACGTGGGGAACCACGAGTACTCTGAAACTTTGAGGGCAACAACTGGAAATCAAAAAACGAGCTAAATACCTATGAATAATCCTGGATAAGAAGCTGTTATGGAACGAGCTCCTGGAAAACAAGTGCAAAAAGCTAGTAGCGACTCTATGGCTCTGTAGGAGAGCCATAGGGAAAAGCTCGTGCTTGAAGCCGAAGACACTCATGTGGATCTACACAGCGATCTTGCGACCAAGGCTAACCTATGCGGCGGTGGTCTGGTGGAGCAGAGTCGAGCTGTCCACTGTGAAGTCTCAACTGGTGCCTCGAAGTCGTCACCCACGATGGCACTGCGGGCACTAATAGGGATGGAGCCACTTCATCTCAACATCAAGGTTGTGGCTGCCAAGGCGGCCTGGAGACTAAATTTGGTAAAGGACAGAAGGATCCCGACAGCAGTGAAGATCCCAGTCGATATCGCGAGGAGGCCGACCCTGAACATGCCCAGGGACAACATGGCCACTCGCTACCTCTTCGACAAGAAGTATCGAGTTAGCCTATACACGAATAAGGAATGAGTTAACGGCGACGCACACCTGCCCAGTGATGGAGAAAACTGGTTTACAGATGGCTCCAGAAATGAGAAGAATGCAGGAGCCGGTGTATATTGTAGAAGAAATAGTAGGGGAAATCGAGTTGGGTCCTACGCCACAGTTCTACAATCTGGGATTATGGCCATACACCAGTGCGCCTACAAGGCAAAGGAGTATGACAACAAAACGAACATCCGTATCTGCTCAGACAGCAGGGCTGCTATATTGGCCTTTAATGGAACAACGACCACGTCGCTATTAGTGTGGGAGTGCTTTGAGGAAAATTACATCGGCTCCAAGTAGGACCGCGGTGAATCCCATTCATGACCACGTCTCACAACCGTGAGATGGGTGGTCACAGGACATGACGAAATCACAACGACAGGCCGGCGAAACCCTCGTGTGTCATACGTCTTTTTCGAGAAAATATTCTAAACGTAAAAGTAAGTCAGATCAATTTGATCAGAACCGGATAATCTAACCTCAAATTTCAGATAGTGGTACACCGAACTTGCTTGCTTTAACGAGAAATCTCGTGTGAAATAATATATGCTTTCCTGGAATAAAATATGCATGTATGAAAAAGACACGTGACTTCACACAGGATTTAGTGAGAGACAAGGAGCTTCATTCGAATCAAGCACCCCGAATACTGAGAGGCAAGGAGACTCACTCAAAACAAGCACCTCAAAGTACAAAGAAATCTACCACGTCCACATCGTTTTCTCTGGGTGATGCTGGGAGTAGAATAAGAAAATATTGACCTCTTTGGAAAGTTTCATTTATTTAAGAATGGGAATTCTAAGGTGTTGATTTAATGGAAGAATCGGATGCAGTGACCTCAAAAACATGATATGACCAATTTTAGAAAGATCCAGTCTTTTTTTACCATTCTAGACGCTATACTGGATTCACCATCTTGGATATTGAAAATCAGACACTAGATTCGGATTCAGCGATCCCAAAAACTTATATACAGCCACTGTCTTCAATATTCGTTAGAATCTGAGTGTAGCGTACACACATCTATATTTTTTCAAAATTTTTAAGTGAAAAATCACAATTCCGAAAATGATAAAGACTTTCATGATGAAAACCAAAAGTATACTGTCAAACTACACCATTTTTCTGCACCAATAGTTGAAGAAAGTGTGAAGTTTTCTCGCGACTTCAATGTGAAAAAAAATCATGAAAAAAGTTTTCTCTAAAAATTTTCATATTTTTTGACATAAAAGCCGCCACATTTAATTTTCTAGAAAAGATATTTTAATTTTGTGCTCAGATTCTGGAAGAGCATACCCGAAAATCAGAGTTCTTCGTCATTAATATGTTGAGTAAAACTAATTTATTATTTATCACCATTCATAACCATACATCACAACCAAAAATTAAACGATAACAATAGTAATAAAAAATTTATCAAAAAGAAATTTACATCTTTTGTGAATCACTTCTTTTTCTCTTGTGAATAATATCTTCAAACAAGAAAAAAACAAGATAAGGAAATGATTTTTGAGTAATATTTAAAGCATTAGTTCAAAAGTATCAAAGGGTGAAATCCTTTTTCACAATTATTTCAGCATAATTTGTAGAATTTATATTAGTTTTGTTTATCTTTGATTGGGCCATTACAGCATGCATTATATTAATTTGCCATGTGAATAGCAGCTTTTCTTAAAACCTAAAAGACTACATAAATGGTGACATCAAATGTAAATATCTCCGAAGGACAACCTCGAAGCTTTCCATGTGAAAGATAACGACTATAGTGGATCTTTTATAAGCCAATGAAGCACTACAATATTGATTAGTTAAATTTTTAACCAAATTCTTGAATAATACATGAAGCAGTGGTTCCTTCAATTGGAAAATATGAGGATTGTCTATACTCTGGTCTTATCCTTGGCCATCATCCTCAATTCTATTGGTGAATATAATAATATAATATATCTAAAACTTTGAGTACATTGTTTTAAGCTCCATTCTCCGTGAGAAGAAACTACAGAAGATTTTACCGCAACCAGAAACATGAAAATCGCTGTGAATAAATCTGTGTAGAATCGTCTAGTCCGTCATACAACTTCAAGTCGAAAGTTCGGAGAGAAGTTTAGATTGAAGTTGGGGTCTTAGCTGCCATAAAACTATTCACCATAATGAAGCAGATTGAAATAGGGTTAACTCCCAAAGTACCCTTCTTTAATTATCTCCCTCTTGTTCCTCAAATTCTTTTTTATCTGTAAAAAGCTCAATTGCTTGGTTTCTTTTCAAGCTGCAGTTAGCGAGTTCTGGTCCAAGAGTCACCTCATCCAACCTTCTACTCTCGTGTACTTTCGCTTATGAATGACTAAACAAATTGCTTTATTTAAAACCATGTACTCTAGGGCGCAGTAAAGATTATAAATTTGAGCTTAGGTTGATTGGGGACTCAATATTCAAACATCTTTGCATAACTATAACAAAAGCGATTAATTAGTATTGATTGAGCTGCTGTCATATCAATATGGATTTCAGCAAGCAAAAGCATATTTCACGTTGAATTGTTAAAACCGGCAATTCGATTCAACGGAAGCATAGAATACTGAAAAGTAGTAAAGCCAACGTCGAATGTATGACAAATAAAACGTTCAAGCGATTCTACCAATGAAGATTTCAATCAAGTGTTGTCTAAACTGAAAACTAAAATTGAGTAATCACCGTTTTAAGTAAAAGATGAAATGCAACAATCACCTGCAGAAATTAAACAAGAGGATGATGATAATGATGATGATAATCCAAAAACTATTAAATTGAGAACTTAGAGACTAAGTTCAATCTAAGTCGGGGGGTGTGACGAATCCACACTACTTTGATATTATGTATATGCCTATTACTATTCTTAAGCCTACGACATTGTATGTTATTCTACGACACTGTATGTTACACAGGAAACAGAAAATTTCTCCATGGAAAATCTTCTGTAATAAATTAATTTGTTTGTGATTATTAATCCGGTCACACTTTGTGGTTCGACTAAGAAATCAAAGTTTCAAGAGCAGTAAAAAAGAAGTGATCTCTAGAGAACGAAAGCAGACTCTAATGAAATGTATGCAGACTTAGACGGTCAGTGCATCAAATTTTTTATAAAATCAAAACTTTTAAACACGTCTGGATTTTATCTCGAGTCCTCGCTCGCTCGCTACTCGACACCAGAATACAGCGATAAGAATATGCTGAGCACATAACCTACCATAAGAAATGCTTTATTCTTTTAGATACTCTCTTACCTATATTAGACGATTGGCTTAACAAAATTTTTTAATTTAAATTTTTGTATCCTCTTCTTTATCATTGAGTTCTAGAAGACTATATTATAATCGACACGTTATATAATTTTTTTGCAACGTAAAATTTAATGCATCATGAAAATACCCTTGAACTTGTTTACCAAAAAAACTGTGCAGTTTAATTTGATGCCGTCATCAAGAATGTTCCAGAAGAATGTTTTTCACGAATTATTTGCGCATTAAATAAATAAGGAGAGGAATTTTAAGTTAAATATGTTATCTTTAAGGAAGCAATAAATCAAATTTAGCTAGCCAAAACAGGATGTCATGCATAGACCTCCGTATCAAATTTCATCTGTATGCCTGCACACCTGCACCTTCTTGCGCACTAAATAAATATATTATCTGTAGGGAACAAAGCAAAATATAACCTTCAAAGTATTTACAGGAAAAAATTCTTGTGATAAGAAATAACCTTGAACCTGTTGTTACATGCATTTGGCTAGCACAATTGCGCAATATTACTATGTGACGTCATCAAGGAATGTTCTAGAACGGTCTCGATGTCAACCTCACGCAGTCACACGCACACAGGCTTACCTCATACAGATACGCACTAATACTAATTGATCCAGAACCCGCCTTACTCATCTACTAAAATTAATTTTCTTGGTTAAAAATTAATTTTTTTGTTTGATAATTCAAATATTCCAGTTAAAATTTCATCATTTTAGTTGAAAAGTCAACTAGATTTTGTTAAAATTCGATTTTATTTTTCGCTGAAAATTAATCTTTTCAACTAAAGATTTAGCTATTCAACTTTTTGTTTGAAATGTATCTTTCATAGTTGAAAATTTGACGATGGTTTTAAAAGTAAAGCCTTTTAGTTGAAAATTGAACTATTTAATTGAAGATTCGCGTATTTTGTTGAAAATTGGTCTTTTTTGGTAGAAAATGAATCTTCTTGGTTGAAAATTCATCTTTTTCGTTGATAATTTAAATATTCCAGTTAAAAATTCAATTATTCTAGTTAGATATTCATAATTTCAGTTAGAAAATCATCATTTTATTTGAATATTCCAACATTTTAGTTGAAAATTACTTACTTTGGTTGAAAATTTAACTACATTTTGTTGAAAAATCGATTTTATTTTTGGTTGAAAATTAATCTCTTTGCCTGCAAAATGAACTATTCCAGTTATGGTTTAAAATGAATTTTTTATAGTTGACAATTCATATTTTTGAGTTGAAAATTTAAAAATTAAATGCGCGTTCAAACAATACAAGTGATATTAGTTGAAACTTTATTCGATTATTGTTTAATTTATATTTTTTCGTTTCTAAACATTTTTAAAAAAATAGTATAATTGTTTAACTAAAAAGATTAATTTTTAACAAAAAATAGAATAATTAAATTTTGATTGAAGAGAATTATTTTTCAGTTTAAAAAACGAAAATCTTCTACAAAAGTGTATTTTTGTACGAAATAGTAGAATTTTATTCCAATTTGTGGCATTTTCAATCAAAAAGGGCGAATTTTCAACCAAATAGGTAAATTGTCAGTTAAAAAAAATTAATTTTTAACAACAAAAAAATCGAATTTTTAACCAAAAATATTTATAGTAATAGTTGATATTAAAAAAAAAACAAATATTTTAATTATTAATTAAAAAATGATAATGAATAAAAAATTAAAATTAATAATTAATTAATTTAAAAAATCTGCCCGCCTGGCGGGCATATCCTCATCGCGCGCTTCGCTCGCAAGTTTGAGCGCGCCTAGGGCGCGCACCTGTTGGATCTCGCGCTTCGCGATCGATTTGGTATTCATCTCGCGCTTCGCGCTCGATAATGTATTCACCTCGCGCTACGCGCCGATGTCAGTTTTTAGATGACAGTTGCTCCCAGTGGGACCCTGCGGTGGTTGTTAACCTTTAGTTTTTAATTATACACATATATATTATATATTATATTATTATATATTATTATAATGATATTTAAAACAATAGCATAGAACTGATACATGTATACTCATTTTTGTTATACAAAACTATTGCAAGAATTCGAGAAACGAACTATATTCGTGATTGTATTCTCGGCTCTGGAAGACAACAACATCACTGCTAAAGAGAAGAGAAAGAAGGAGAGGTATCAAGACCTTAAAAGGGAGCTGCAACGACTGTACCCAAAATATTTGGTTGAAGTAATTGTCCTTGTGATCGGTGCTCTCGAAGGTGCGAAACTATCACTGGTTCGTAAGCTTAAAGCCATTTCCGCGTGCCAAAAATATGCCAAGGCACTTGCCAATACGTGTGATTTACCGCGGTTTTTCTGTGAACTGGTGTCATTTTTAGATGGCAATTGCTCCCAGTAGGAGCCTACGGTGGTGGTTCAACTCATTTTTATAAATTATATACAGGGTGTCCCAGGAGTATTGTCGTTCCTTGTAATGGCGGATAGGGGGACAAAATTCAAATCGAAAAGTCCCAAAACATTTTTGGGTCCTATGTATGTTTAGCGTACCACAGAACATTGAAATAGCATGTAGGTAAACATCTAGTGGCAAGTGTGCGTGCGACCCGGAAAAGCAATTTCTCCTACGGTGGTAACTTCACCTTGCTTAGAGCATGATAGAGATAAAATATAGGCTCACCGAAATTCGGTGCATGAAAATAATGGAAATGTAGACTATGTTCTCCGAAATTTGGTGAGAGTAAAACAAATAATTTCTGTGAGCCTAGACGATTCGTACATTATTTAAAATGATCCGTGACCATCTCTGATTAATTTAGAATTTAATTAAAGGTTTTGAATTCTCTAAATTCATCTGGAAGTACGGAATACTCTTAAAGTTCCTTGAATTCTCTAGAATAATTAGGATACAACTGGATTTATTTTGAGTTTTCTGAATTCTTCTGAAAACATAAAATTCTTTCCAACTATTTCCAAATTCATCAACTTTGGTCGACGGTACTTTACTACTCAATTAAGATGCACTCGTATTTTTTTAATTCTGCAGAAGTCTTTGAATTCAACTAAAATGTTAAACCAATTCTTAAACTTTTTCGTATTCCTCTAAAATATTTAGAGCACACGTTGAATTATTGTAAATTCCTTCAAGTCCTTTAAATTCTGCAGAATTCTCTCGATTTTTTAGAATTTTGCGGATTTAAAAAAGGAGTACATCCTTATTCAGTAGTAATTTACTGTCAGCCAAAGCTGATGAATTATAAATTATTTGAAAAAAATTCCATGTGTTCAGAATAATTCATAAAATAAAAAATAAATCAACTTACATCTTACCTTTTTCAAGAGAATTCAAAAATATTTTTAAAAATTCAAATGTTTTCATGCAAATTCACAGACTTACACAGAATTCTGCATAATTAAAAAAAATTGTCCATCCTAGTTCAGTAGCAGTTTACCCGTTGACGGAAGTTGCTGACTATGGAAATGATTAAAAAGAATTTCACGTTTTGAGAAAAATTTAGAAAATCCAGAGTAAACCCAGTAACATCCTAAATCTTTGAAGAGAATTCTTTTAAATATTTAAATGAATTCAAAAGATAACATGTGAAGTCTAAGAAATCGAGAGAATTCAGCATAATTCAAAAGACTTGAAGTACTTCAGAGTAATTCAACGTGAATCCTAAATACTTGAGAACAATGCAAACCATTTTTATGGAATTCAAATATTTCTACAGAATTCTGCAGAATTAAGAATAGAGAGAGGGAGAGAGAGTTAACCAGGGCCAGTTACAGATTATTTTCTATAATTTAAGAATTATCTAGGCGCACTGAAATTATTTGTTCTACGCTCACCAAATTTCGGAGAACCTAGCCTATATTTATGTTTTTTCCATGCATCGAATTTCAGTGGGCCGATATTTTATCTCTAACGTGTTTAAATAAAAGAATTAATTTTTTTTGCAAGTCATTTTACGGCTCGATAAACTTTAGGCTATCCGATTTAAACAGACAAACGCATTCGTAATAGCACTTTTTTTGAAAGCTCAAAGTATGGTGACGTTACAATCTTTGGGAAAATTTCGATTTCAATTTTTTCCCCTATCCGCCATTATAAGAAACGACAATACTCCTGGGACGCCCTATATACATAATTACAAACTAAAGGTTAACAACCACCGCAGGGTCCCACTGTGAGCAACTCTCATCTAAAAAATGACATCGGCTCCCAGTAGGACCGCGGTAAATCCCATTCATGGCCACGTCTCACAACGTAAAGATCCGTTAAAAACCAGAGATCGCAAATTTGGACGATTACATTACACTCTCATGAATGAGAATGTAAAAACTCTGAAGGAATGATATCTGATGATATAGAAATCCTGTGGACTTTCCGTTTATCACAGTATTGGTGTCGGACTGTGAGTAAGCCCCACAGGCCGCCAAGCCCGGTTCCCCGCTCTGCGGTGGAGAGTCGAGCGCTCGAGCGAAAATGCTCAGACCTCGATATCTCGAAAACTAAGGCCCATTAGATGGAAAGAAAAAATTCCCTCCTAATGGATTTTGATGCATGATTTTGATTCTGCAAAGTCCCAATCGAATCAGCGATGCACATCTCGCGTCCTCTCCTTGTTAGCCAAAAAAAATAACTATATATATATCACCCACCCCCCTAAATCCTCCCACTCAATAATCACATGAGTGGCCGAAGTCAAAACATTGATATCTAAGCAGAAAATTGCAGTATTATTATTTGCTTCGAGGTAGCCATCAAAGGAATAAAAGCCGATTTTGTTAAAAATACTTCCCGCAACGTGGTATTGAAGGAGACCACCTCCTTGAATGTGTAATTATTTAGAACAAAGTGCGCTCTCCTCAGCATTTGAGGTTCACGGATTACCTGTCATTGTAAGTAACATAAATACGCGGACGATTTTAAACTATATGTCTCTGATCCAATCTCTTCCATTAATAATTTAATTTCGGGAGTTCAAAAGGATATTTATATAGTAAATCAATCGGCACTAAACAATATGTTAACTCTGAACCCTTCAAAAAGTAAAGCAATTATTATTGGACAATCCTCTTCCCCGTCCACTGCTACCATCCCTCAGCTTAAGGTTGATGTTCTTTACATTGCCTTCGTTGATTTGGTGAGGGATTTAGGGTACATCCTCAACCGTATCCTCTCCTGAAAAGAGAAAATTCTTGAAATCTCGAGGAATACCTTTAGAGTACTCCAACAGCTCAAAAGGAACAACGAATCCTTGCCAACTTCAACTCGAGCTATACTTGTTAAGAGTCTTGTCCTCCCGTGTTTTGATTATGGGTATATTATTACGATGATATCATAGATGAACTGAATTCCAAATTCGAGCGAGTACTTAATGCCTGCATATGATTGATCTGTGATGTTCCGAAATATGAACACATTACACTATATCGACAAGGGCTGGGATTTCTTAATGTGGCCAAGAAAAGATAATATTCTATAAGCAATCTAATTTAGCATCTCTTTCATAAGACTCACCTTAATATCTTTTATATCTCTTTGAAAACAAAAATTTGACTTAACCTGCTCAGTCTAGGCTTTATTTAAGAAAAACGGTCCTTACAGTTCCACGTCCTGAATCTTGTAAGTTGCAAAGATCCTTCATGGTGAGAGGAGCGCTTCTTTGAAATAAGGTACCTCAATCAATTAGGAATGCACCTTCGCCTTATCACTTCAAAAAGCTATTATTCAACTCTTGATTTAGCATTGATAATTCTACTATGGAAATTTCGCACTGGTAAATTGTGTATTGTTAATTTATCTAGCTTTTAGTGACATTTTACGCCGTAGTATTATAACGCCTTAATATAATAATAATTCAATCTTTGCAATCCGATTAATAGTTTATATTAGTTATCCAAAAATTAGGTCTTAAGTTCTCTTATGATATCCGTTTTGCCAACCACTAGCTTATATTAGCATATATAACTCATATTCATCATATGATATCTTATTTTTATCTTTATCTATCTGTCATTCTTTTTGTTCTACCAACGTCATACTCGTCGTTTGACCAGAGTTGTCACACTTTTTTTGTAAAACATATGTAAAATTTGTTCATTAGAGGGCTGTTTAGCCTTGGGGACTCAATAAATAAATTCTAAACTCTAATCATCGCATTTCTGAGTATAGGAAAAGAGCTGCATTTATAACAGTTGCCAAAAGGAGACAATACTTTATGAATAATTCAAATGATTCATTATAAACTTTCGAGCGGAAGGACCTGATAAAAATTGAACAGCGAATAGGTTACGAAACGTCTTAGAAAAATTCTTCTGCTTCGCGTTCAAAAACATGGATCAAATTCCCAAATGAATATTCATAGCCCAGGATAAACGAAAAAACCTCTAATAAAAAGCTCATCGTTCTAAAATTTTAAGCAGAAGGACCTGAAAAAAAATCAAACTCTACGAAGAGGTTACCAAGCAGCGTCAAATAGTATATTGTGTATCGAGGGCGTAAAGGAGGCTATTTTGATGAGTGCGAATTTGCTGCCCGAGCGAAGCGACGGCCGCAGTCACACGAGGCAAAATAGCTTTACGCCCTTGATACACACCATACTTTTTGTCCCCCTCCTTGAAAACAAGTCATTTTTTTTAGATGACAGTTACTCCCAGTGGGACCCTGCGGTGGTTGTTAACCTTTAGTTTTTATATATATATCTGAAAAAGTGTGGGCGAAGATGAAAAAATATGAGGTCCTCGTAGACGGAAGTAGTAACGGTAGCGATGATGCTAAACGAGCGTAATTTATTGATTTAGCCGAAAGAGGCCACCCGACACTAAACTCTTAATCAACGATTTAATTCCGAATGGCGCTTGGAGTTTATTTATTTTTTCTCCAGCGCGTGACCGGCACCGAAACGAGGGCGAGAGCCTGGACCTAGAGGGAAGATTAAAAATCTCCTAATTACTTAATCGTATTACATTGGCACGACCGTGTCAAAGAGAACTAGAGCCAAACAGGGCCAAAGGGTAAAAAGTGGTTTGTGCGTCAGCTAAGGCAATCGTCCTTTTTATTATTTACGAAGTTTGATGAACCCGAAATGCTGCAAATTTTGCATTTAGAAGACAAAATGTGGCAAGGCAACCACTTTGCAAACATAATATGAGTTTAGATCCACCTTCCAGTAGTAAATGTAAATGATTAGACAGACTCGAAGTATATGATTTGAATCTTCTTTAGAAAGTGATACAATAAGCTGTGCCAACAGAAATTGATACCTATACTGAAATAAAATTGTTCTCTCGAGTAGGTTGAAACCCACCGGGAAGATCAGTTGAGGATTAAAAGCTGTTGTACAATGTACATCAACCCGAGAGTAAAGGCATCCGGTATAAGAGTGATACTTGGGGAACAACTAAAGACTGGCAGTAGAAGTGGTAGGGTCGGTAGTCGGACACGAGACAGTGATAAACGCCTTTGCCCGTCGTGATTTCAGTTAATTGTCGCCTGAGCCATTTCTTACTCCCCGGTCGCACGTTGCGCACATCTTGCCACTGTTGTAAATATCCCTCAAGGCGCCACAGGCAAAGGGCTAAAGGTGAGATGTCTTAGTCTTCAGCTTAAGGTCTCCAAGCAAGAGAAAACCTCCTTTATAAATAATCCAAAGGCTTCTATGCTTGATTCGTGTGAATAGCAGCTTCATTCCGGAAATGGATTACAGAAGCTTCAAGCTCACTATAACTAAGAAGTAATCTGGAGGTTGATCACTCGTATTTTGAGTGTACATCAGGTTTCAAGATTTCAAAGATTTCACAAAAATTTCACATGTATGTAGATTGCATCTCTATTATGGCCGAGACTATACGTCCGGACAGTCCGTATGTTTATGTCGGTTTATAATACGGTCGAGTCCAAACGTCTGAACCTGGGAAGGGGGAGGGGACTTGGGTTGTGTTCGGAAGTATAGACACTACCTAAATAAAAAAAAAATGACGGATTTGACATTTTCTATAAGATGTATTAGAGTTTTACGGTACACTCTTTCAATACGTACATATCAAAAACAAGGAAAATAATAAGTTTTCTCAAATATTTAGTTGCTTATTAAAATACTTGTACTTTGCATTATAAATATATAAGAAAGGATTCCCAAAGGTATTATAGGAACAAAAAAATATATATCCGGAAAAATATCTAATTATTCTTTTAAAAGTTTCAAACATTTCAAACTGACGTTCTTAATTTTTGCCCTATTGCTTCTTACCAATTTTTTGAAAATGTTACAACTTTATTGAATGATTACTTATTTTTTCTGGAAAAGGATTATTTACAAATTGATCTCATTTAATGTTTAATAGTAAATGAGTTATTATCAAAAGAATTTATTATTTAAATAAAATTTTTTATTTGAAAAATTGTTTTTCAATGATTTTACCAATTAAAACAGTTATTTTCAAAAATTGAATGAGCTCAAGTAGAGAATCTTTTTCTCAAGAAAATAAGCTTATTGCAATGCGAAAAAGGAAATCTAACTCACTTGCAAAAGTAAAACTCACAATTCTTGACTTACTATGAAAATTATGTATTCATACAGCTTATATGTTCAATTGTTCAACCTTACTATTTCAAATAGTTATTATTTCACTTGTAGTTAATTAAAATCGCATAATTCTTACAAATTTGTAAGAAGGGATAAGACAAAAAGTTCTATCGGAAGGAAATTTTTTTCAGACATCTAAACAATTTTTTTATGTTTCATATTTTTTCATGAAAAATAAACTTTTCTCCATTAAACGAGACCTTTAAACCTTTATACGTGTATAATCAGTTATTAGATTTTTCACCATGATAGAATTAACATTCTATGGTTAGAAAGGTGTATTTTTTCTATATTTTAAACGACGAAAGAAATTTGAAAGCGAATGAAAAATAGCGGAGTTATGCGTTATTATATACAATATATATGAATATATATTATTATATATTATTATTATATATATTATATATAAGGCTTTGCTTCAAAAACCCAAAAATTATACCCCCTCTACTTTGATAAATAATCATCAAAATGAATTAATTTTTGGTGTGAGAAGTACTATCTAATAGAACGACAATTAGGCCAATTTTCAGCCCGATCGGACAATTTTCATTCTGGAGGTGAGTACACTTCACAAATTATGCCCCATATGCGAGTTTTGTGATTAATGAAGAAGTGAAAAAGAGGTTGTGTATAACCTACTTTCAAAAGAAGAATATTGACAATATTTTTATGAGATATAAGTCTTTTGCAAAAATGGTAAATTGCTGTATTTCATACTGCAATAATTGACCTAGAAACGGGTTTTTCCTTAAACAAATTCCACGAGATCCCAAACTTGGATAATTGTGGATATTCAGAATATCAATCGAGGAGATTGGAAAGCAACTGACAAATCATGTGCTTGTGAGGTATAACCACTCTTTTAATTATAAAAGTCAAATAATATATGGTCAAAGCAAAACTTTAATTACCAACAACTTTAATTATAGGTACATTTCGCATCTGATATTTATTATTATTATTATTTCAAGAATCTGAATTTATGAAATTTCATAATTTAAATCTTCATCCTTTCCGACAATTTATTTTTACTTTATTTGTATGTATAACATTTTCGAACCAAAGCTTTGCTTCCAACCTACAAAATCTATTTATTTAACCAATATTATTAGTGGAAATTTGTATAATATATATGGTTAAAAGTAAATTTCAATTTAATTACGTTTATTTTAAATGTTTAATTCAATGATATTCTCTTTATTTTGCATTAAGTGTGTTGGAGAATGAACACTTTATTTGAAGATTGCGCCATTTTTAGAATAGCAGGTTCCGGTATAGCGGCACTAATCAAAATTTGAGTACCCCGCGTCTTAACTCGCCCTTGAGGATCTCTAACTGCATCTATGTCAATTCATCATGGCGGTCAACCAATGAAATGCGAGAATTCAAAAATGGCTCTTGCGCAAATATCTTTTTACAAACTCGGATGCATTACGGGTTGCATTTGGGGCTAATTCTTATACACGCAACAACTCTATGACTACCAAAATCTTGTCCTTACTATTTAGCAATACAATCCGAAAATTGTCAGAGATAAACGATGTAACAAAACAAGGAGGAACTTATTTAAAAACACTGAAGTTGGGTACCTTGTAATACAACGTAAATAGTGTATAAGAGAAATTTAAAGTTCCGCATTAAATAAGGTTTATATCTAATAAGAGTAAAAAAACACATAACGTGCAAAATACAAGTACAAAATAGGTTTAATATTAAGTTAGAACAATTATAAGAACATTTTGTAATCAAAATCAGTTCCTAAAACCATACATATATTGTCAAAATTATCTAATAAATTTATTCTTCTGAAAAAAAATATATATACACAACCTTCCAATAGTTGAAAATTTTTTGTTTGCAACATAAATTTATATAAACCACTCTACTTATGTATGTAAATTTTCCTTTAAATTTTATTTCTAGTTAAAAACAATTTATTTTTATCTCATAGCTAATTTATCTAATTAATAAACTTAATTTTGCAGCAATAACATTTTTGCAAATCTATGCATTTTTCAGCAAAATGAAACCAGCTAATGCTAAGATGAAGCCAAGCAAATCTGTCAGTCCGGTACAGACACTCAGCGAAAATAGCATTGAATGTGATTTTTCCAAACCAAATTTCGAAGTAACTATCTTGAATCCAAAAACACCATCTCAAGTATTCGTAGTGACGTGCCGAATTAAGAAAATTTACGAAAAATATGTTAAAACTGGCGAAGCCAACGTTTTGGAAAAACAGCGAAGCATAATGCTGCCCGAGAAATTTTAAGAACATTATCAGATACTCATCATTTTAGCGAGGACCAATTGCCAGAAAACAATAATATTCAAAATATGCAAGAAATTAACTTCGAAAAAATAAAATTGTATGAATGGACATCCGCATGCGAGCGATGTTATGAAAGAGGACATCATGCAATTAATTGTACACGTCCTATAAGAAATTTTAACTATGAAAATAATTGAAAATATCTCCTGTTACGAAAAAGTTCAAAAGTACACAATTATATTTTTTCCCAATCAAGCAAATATAGAAATAAATTTTATATACCGTCTGAACCTATGGAAATATACTGTTCACAAACGCCTTATCCGATTTTACGACCTCGTATTATAATAGAGCAGGAGGAAGAAGCCGAAGGACTTACAGTTTTTATTACATCTATTCTATTTAAACCGAGAGCTCCTCTTAATCCCACGAGAATATATCTCTTACAATAAGTTGGGGGGGGGGGGGTAAAAACTTTTTTTTGTTACATATATATATATAGAAAAAAGTTACCAACAGCGAACTTCTTCCTTACCGACAGAGAAAGATAGAAGTCAAACTTCTGCGTGAAGCCTAAATGCATCGGTCGATATTTATGATCTTCATAAATAAACTTTTTTGTTCCCCCAACTCTGCTCCTTGTCACAAACGGTCCTTTAATATTTATTAATATTTTCTGAAAATATTTCCTCGTTATTTTAACTTTTATTTTTAAATATGGGTGACAAAATATTGATCTCAGGACTGAGTTGATCAGCTGGTATACTCGTTACATGGCCTTAAAACTTCTATTTAAGTCTTAACTGAACCTCCATACTAAATTTTGGGTCAATTTTGGGCCTTACGTCAAATTTCTAAGTCGTTGAAATCTGCCCGTCGCATACCTCCCCTCCTCTACTCCACCTACTTCCCCCTCCCCTCGCTTTCACCTTACTACCCCACAAACCTTCCTTTGAAAAAAGTACGATGGACGGACAGTCGACCGAAACCATAAGGGTTTCAGCCCGGGGCTACGAAACCCTAAAAACAACATAAAATCCAGGTATTGGACCATTTTTTTCTTCACCAGATTTGTTATGCAAATATTATAAATAAATGCGGTAGCAGGTATCATACTACTGTGTGTTTCTTGATACTGTATAACAAATTGGACGGAGGTAATAAAAGATCATTTCCAATAAGACGAAATGGATTCAGTGATTAATCCTTTTGATAACAAGAGAATTGCAATGTTTAATTTTGACTCAATATAATGTTATTACCTAACAAATGATGATGCCATTTACTTGTGTTTTTAGAAAAAACAGTGACAGTTTTTATTTTAAGTACAAATAATATTAATTAATTAAAAAAACAGACATAAAAAGTAAGTTTGATGTCCGCGAGACTAAGACCCCAACCCCTCCTGTTTATTGATGTACTGAATCCAAATTCAATATCCATTTTCCTCTATCAGATACCAGTTTTTTTATTACCTCAGAAAATGATGAACAATCTTGATATTATTTTTAAATATGTGAGCTACATGATCAAAAGTAAATTTAATATGAAATAATGGACGAAAATTGCATATTAAAAATGACTAAACTATAGCCCTTCTAAAGTGTCGAAAACTGGGTATCTTTTAGTCACTTTTGAATTCAATTTTCTCCCACTATTTCATATTAAAGTTACTTTTGCTCATGTTACATAAAAGCTTGAAAACTATTGAATACGTCTAATTTGATTCAATTCAACTTTACATTGTAAAGTTCCACTTTTTCTCTACTCTAGAATGCACATAAATTTAACATTTTTCTGTACCTTTGCATTTTGAAATTCAAGTTTCTAAATAAAAGTAAAGTAATGTGATACATAAGTTCAGAAATAATTGAATATTGTCATAATTAAGTATCAAACAAATTTTAATTAGGTCGCAACCGACTTCGGTGAAATAAAATGGAATGACCCTCCAACTCATTTTTTCATCCGTTAACTCGATTTCTCTCGCCGACCCTGTATGTAGACTTTACAACGACCCATTTCAATTGCCATACATCCACTTAATGATCTTACAATTTTCTCATAGTAATCCCGACGACGTTCGGCACGTCGGCGATAATCAACCAACATCCCGCGAATTTTCTTCTCCTGTTTACGAGCTTCATGCCACATTCTGCCACCAGTCTTCTTCACAGAGAAGCTCATTTTCCACTTGTACACTTAAAGGATAAGCCGATCACGATGGATATAAGTCAAAACGACAACGAAACAATAGAAGGCATAAACACTTTTGGAGTAAAAGGCATGAGACTAAGGCGCATACCATGATCCAACCCACACCAGGTCTAGCCACGCGCAAGTAAAAAAAATACAGTCAATCAGCAACGATATCAGCTACGCCGCCATATCGAAGAAAGTGAGCGGCAATTTCAAATAGGTGAAATGAGCGAATGAAAGTTTTCTCAATTTTCTGAAGAATAAAAATATATGTAAATACTATCATTTCAATTTAAAAGTTTATTTCATATGCCATTATAAGAAGTATATTCTTTATTAAGTTATAGAATACTGAAATTCTATCCTAATTTAAACTTTGAATTACGTGAATAAGAAAAGAAAGGTAGCATTGCAGAATTACATGTTCATAATTCTTACGAAAATGTGTTTATTGCATACAAAATTCTTTAAAAATCAAATACACATTGTCTTAAAAGAAATTGTTTTCATCATCATCGATATTTCTTCAAATTATTATCCTTTATTTGAAATTTTATCTTTTTTGTAGGCGTTTTAGCCAAAAGCGCTAATAGTTGTCTGCCACAGTGCGGCAACGTCATACTTTTTCTTGATTTTCTCAGAATAGAATAATTCTTTTAGATCAAATCACCTCTACACTCTTTTTTCCACTGAACAACTGTCCAGAATTACATGAAAACTTTATGTTGCTCATATAAATACCAGAGAATACCAAATAAAGCAAAACATTTAATGTTCACTACCTTGTGAAAACACTAACGTGGTTTACACACAGGTTCTCTTATGTCACTGTGCGCACTTTCACTGCGCACCGCTCAAAGGTTAACTGACGAACTGCAGCGCCACTCATAGGACATTACCCTATTACCATCTAGATTTTTTAGAAGGGGAAACCGAATTTTCATATTTTTCCAAAGACGAGACATTCCAGTTTGAAAAATCGTTTGTGCCTTAAAATCCCATGTGTGTAAACGGAGGGTTAATTAATGTGAATATGCTTTGAATTTTTTTTAATGTACTTTGAAAATTTTGTTGTGGGATTGCATATCAATTTAAAGTGGCGGATGAACGGGACATTGAGATCTCACCTTACGTGTTGTCGATGTTAGAGGATGACCTCAGACGGTACTTGGGCGAAAGGGGGCTTGACTTATCGGGATCCATAGAGGTTCTACGGGCCCAGGCTATACGGTCCCTGGCCTTTAAATTTCCAACATTCGAGATTTTATATAATAAATTATAAAATTCCAGATAAGAATAAAAGTATTTCAAAATTAAATTCTCGGAATTGAATTCTGTGGAGAGTTCAGTTACCAAGACTATTTTAAACGAAGTCAAAAAAGAAAAACAACAGCTTCCTATCTCACTTCGATGTCAGTTTCAAGACGAAATTCAGGAAACTAAGAAATATGAAGAAATTCAAAATTAAAATCACCAATGTTGAGAAATTGAACTTCTTAATTTCAGAGTTTATCAAGAAGTAAATGTATCTTTCGTCAAGTCAAGGGCAAAACACATTCACGTCAGATAATATCCCTTCAATCAAAAGAACTTAGACCTAATAAACAATTGAATTAAGTTGAATACGAAATTAAAATGTCTGAGTGCTAGGGGTCTTCTAATCGGACTCCGACATCTGGTTTAGAAATAATTTCTTATTCTACAAAAATATGGGAAAGCAAATTTTTTGGAAGTTGAAAATTTAACTCACAACTAAAAATATTTAGCATTTAATTTGTGGAATAGCTTAAAGTCAAGAATTGAAATTCAGGCGTTGTTCATCTAATCAATGCCAATTATCCTACCTTTAATAAAAGTAAAGCACGTAAATAAATGAAATCAATAAATTAAAATAGCTCTAAATAACAACCTTGACTTGTTTTCATAAATTAATCATTGCATTTTGTAATGTCACTATTGCATAATCAATGACAATAAGATCGAATAAATTAATTCTAAAAAGAAACATTGTTAATTAAGATCCAACACTAACTAAATATCAATTGCTCAGGAATAATTAAGATGCTCTCGCGTATTCTATAGTACTATCATTGGTTCGCCTAGGCTGATGAGCTTTCAACGTAGCCATCAGGGGTTCATATATTTGATCCTGCACGTTGTTTAAATTCTTCACGTAAACAACGACAATGAGAGACATTTATAATTATTTGTTTTAATTCAACACTAAAAGGGTCGCGATTGAATTTAGTCAAGTTTAAATACTGTTGCTCGAGGAAGTAAACTCAACTTCAAGACTAAACTACGTGTTGGACACTCAATGGAACATAATAATTGAACATTAAGAATTGAGAAATCATAAAATCAATCACATTATTCATCATAAACTAAAATTACTTTTAATTCTTACTGATCAGATCGGTCTATTCAGATGTCTAAATTACTTAATATAAGACATCAATTCAATTCAATAAAAATCGTTATTAGACATCAATCCTCTCTTTCAATTAATCATATCAGAGTCTCAATTCTGCGAAAAATCTTCGCAGCCTTCTTGGAGAGGGAGTGGAGTTGCCTCCACGCGGATCAGTTGCGTTCGGCAACTGGACCTAAAAATTCAACTGAATCCTCCTAGTAGCATTTTGAATTCGAGAGGCTCGCCGAGGTGAATTCAGAATATCGAATCAAGAATTACTCAACTCATAAAGAAAAGTTTAGGAATAATAACAATTTAGCATCTGCTTTCAAGAGAAGAAGGGTAGGCATTCAGCTAAAATTATCATTATTAATGACAATAATAATAATAATAACTAAGAACTTTTCAGAGCCAGAGCCAGATAAAATCAACAACTTTTGGTGGAACGAGTTCACTTCTACGCACCAACATCTAGCTCGTATATTTACTACTTTCTTAAATGGAGATCAACCCATCCCGCAGTGGCTAGTGGAAGGACGCACGATATTGATCCCTAAGACTGGAGATTTGTCAAGTCCACAGAACTACAGGCCCATAGCTTGCTTGAACACCAGCTACAAGACTGGGAAAAATTCAATGAAGAAACTACAATTATAGATATTAGTCATTCTTGAAAGGAAGATAGTGCACATGAAATATGACAATTTTTAAGGTTATCTTGAAAATCCGACATAACATGTTTGTTAATATTTATCTGTGTGATTATTCATAGTCTTCATTGATTTCAAATAGGCTCGTGCTTTTCAGCATATGCGCAGTTGAAAATATGAATAGTCATCTATCGGATATCAACGAACTAAAAAGGAACCCTCAATGAGAGTTCCATTGGAGTCATAGTTCTAAATGATACCAACTTTTCCTTGAGCCGCAACTTTACTGAACCCTTATTTTTTTCTGTGCACTAAATAGCGTGTAGCAATATAAAAATTTGTTTCTTTTTGAATTAACAAACAAGGGAGTTTGTGTGGTAGGTCATCAAACGTAATTGAAGTCATAGTTGGTTTATTTGATCCAATTTCTACACGATATACGTGGAAGTGGCCATCTATAATTATGGAGGGTAACGGAAACACTAAAAAATGAACGATTTCTTCAATTACGCAAATTGAACAAATTTTGTCAAATACTGAACATGAAGAGTCAACATTAATTACAACAATAGTTTCTTCATTGTAAAGAGTCCCTTGCACGTTTACTCATTTTAAAGCTATGATTTGCTTTCGGAATTCAGCTTTTGGAAAGTACGTTTTATAGTGAAGTAACTCGAACTGGTTAAAATCGAAAGGAATCATAGGACCCATTTCTATATTACTACAGCGGTAATTTTGAACATAATAATTTAGTTTTAATTGGTGTTTTACAGCCAGGGTGTGAGGGGTGTTAATTTTGCTACAGGAAACATTACATGTACTTTTAGACTCCTTGTGTTTGGACTCGAACCTAATGGATGAGCAGTGAATTAAAGGACCAAATTTTTTTATCCACCTAGGATAGTGTTCCATAAAGTGAAATTTGGTTTTAAGGTATCATTGAGAAGCTCGCGATACAATGAGTGGTGTTCTGAGATAAGGCACTCTAACAATGTAATATCTCTTGTTCGAATTTTAATAGAGTATAGAATTTCTATTATTTTCCTTAATTTCAAGTATAATTTCCAAACTTTATTACCTCTCGGAAGAAACTCCCCAATCATTAATCCCAAATATCCGACAAAGCGCGTCATCTCAGAAGCAGTCATGTCGATTTTAATCTTTGATGAACTTTCAAGAGTAATATTTGGTGGTTCTTTCGATCTTTCTAATACGCCATAGTTGAAGTTTCTGATACAAAAATTTGAGGTTTCGAGAGAAAATGCTTTTAAATAAAAAATGAGATAATCAAGAATTTTCGGCATTGTGTAAATGGCCACGCCTTTTGGAACGTCATGTATAATATCATGAGCAACATTTTTAGTGATATCAAATCCATCTACATTATTCCAAACGCAACGTTCTTTTATTCTTGTTTCTAATAGGTTATTTTTCTTTAAATCGAGCTCGTAAATTTATCTTGTTCCAAGAAGTGCTGGGTCTTCTTCGCACATAACTTTCATTTTTTCTTTGCGTATTTTACATACTCTACAACAAAAATTAGCAGAGAAAGATTCAGTTAGGTCTAAAATACTGTGCAAACCTAAATTATCACCACACAATAAACAAAATTCAAAATATGTTATTTCGCCATTTATGCTGATACCGTTAGTGTGCCAATAATTTAATTCTTTGATAAGGGGGCCGACACTTGCAGCATGACCGAAGGTTTTTCTACCTCCAGAATAAAATAATTGGAGTGAAAATATGTGATTTAAACTTGACGCGTACTTTGATGGCAAGCATAAAAGATGCACGTATGCTGCTCCTAACTTATTTTCGCCTACATGAGATCCTACGATATTACCTGTTTCGTAATCATCGAATGAAACACCAATCGGAAATACTGTTTTATCACCGTGGTTTTGAGATCGCTTTTTACAAACCTCGCCTTGAATAAAGTTATACATTACTGTGCCTGTACTATTTTTCAATTCATTGACGTATCCTTTAAGTTCCTCTAATAAGCCTGGTATTTCGAAAATGGATTCCAAAGTATTCCTTAAGGGAATGAATTCTCTTGTAACATCCCCGTCAATTGATACTATTTGACCCTTCACTTTTTTCTGCATTTTACTTTGCCCCATAATAAATCCTTGTGGCGGTTTATAGAAACAGTTTTCTTCCAAACATTTGAATCTTTTATATTCCGTATTTAAATTTTGAAAAGAACTATCAACTTTATCTATTACTTTGTTTACTTTTGTTAAGATTTGCATGATATCAGTGCCCTGTTCTGTTGAATTTAATTCTTTTTGCAAGGTTTGTTTAATTACTTGAGAATAAGCATCTGTGAACAAATGCAACATTACCATTACTAAAAATTAATGTAATTTTTAGTAAATTAAGATCTTTAACTAGAATCAGCCACTGCAGTTATAATTAAACTGAAAATATTATTGAACATAAGAACGATCCCCGGTTACAAAATTTGATAATGTTACAGTAGACATTTTTTCATTTTCAGTGTTTCCCAATTAAAATTAATATTTATTCTTAACGTTTTTTTTTAATAATTCAATTCATTTTTTGATTTTAGAAAAATTTGGCTCGTCAGCTTTAATGTTACATTATAATTTTCTTACGTAATAACAATTAAAAATTCTAGAATTTCAGAAGCTTTGACTTTGAAAGATTCAATTTAGTTTTAAATTTCAAGTTGTCAAAATTTTAATTGTTCAGAATTTAATATGATTCCAATTCAAAAGTTTTTAATGTTTCAATTTCGGACGCTTTTAATTATAAATAATACAATTTCAATTCCTCTGAATTTTGAATGATCTACTTTCCAAAATTCGAATTTTAAAATATTCCATTTTTAACGTTTTGACATTGTCCTATTTTCGAAATTTTAATCCGAAATAATTCAATTTCGTGAATCTTCAATTTGAAAAAAATGTTTAATTTTTAACGTTTCGACTTAGAAATTATACGATATTATTCAACTCCTTTTTCTAATTAAATTGTTCAAAAACTTACCATATCTTAATTTACGAAATTTTCAAACTGTCGGTACCCGTAAGATTTAGAAGATTTTAAGACCATCAAAAAATTTTGTAGGAAAACTGAATTATTTCAAAAGATATTTCAAAGGTTTTCAAGTTTTGAAAAGATGTTAAAATAATTTAAAATCTGAGAAATTTCAAACACTTTTAAACCAAACTACATTTTTTAGTATTTTGAAGAAAACATTAGAATCTTCTCAAGAATTCTGAAAGAACACGAAAATTTTAATAAGATTTCTCTCAAAATTTCTGAAAATGTCCAAAAAAATCTTGAACTTTTTAAGGAATTTTTTTAATTTTTAAGAATTTTCCAAATTTGAACAACCATTCGAGTTTTCATAAGATTGCAAATATTTTTAAACTTAAATAGTTTTCCGAAAATTTATAAAATATTTTTAAATTTCTGAAAAACTTCTTAAAGTTTTAAATATATTTCAAACTGACTCAAATTTTTGCTAATATTTTGTAAATCCTGTAAAATTAAAAAAAAAAATACTTCCAAATTTTCCAAATTTTTTTTCGACATATGTGAAATCTTCCAAAATCTTGTTGAATTTTCCCCAAAATCGTAGGAAAATTACATTTATATAACTTTAAAAAGAAACTGATCAAACACGTGATTCCTTATTATAAAATCTCGAAAAAATACTTTTTTGAATATACTTTTTTATTTTGTATTAAAAATTATTCCAATTGGGAAAAAATCATAAGCTTTCAAGAAAGCCTTTTTTAAAGAGTTGCTGTTCTATTTTTATTCCATTTGTTTGGGGAATTTTATTTTTCGGAAATTCTCCGTCGGTTCTGGGTAGTTGAGATGACAAGACTTGAAGATTCCTCGCGCGCTTTCAAAACATATCCACACTTTGACTTCCAATGTTGTCAAGGAATATTAAGAAAAAAACTTATTTCCTTGAAACCTTTCACAATTCTTCATAGGATTCCAAAATTTTATTTCATAATCTTCAAAAATCTACATTTAAACATTTTTTTTACAAATCTTCTCAATATTAAAATTATTTTTAATAATACTCAAAACTATGTTTCAAATCAATTCAAATTTTTCCCGAATTTTTTTTCAATTGTGCAAATTTATAAAAATTGCCTTAAAATCTTCCAGATTTTTGTTAACAATTTTTAAAAAGATTTTGAAATGTCTTGTAATGTTTGTATTATCTTCAAATCTTTACAAATCTTTCTAAATATGCTCTTTAAATTAATTTGAGAAAATGAAAAATCATGGTACATTTTCATAGGAAACTTAAACAAATATTTTTATCCTCCTAAAATCTGTTAAAATTCTTAAAAAGCTTTCATTTTTCAAACTCTTGAAAAATCTATATTATATTTCAAATTTTTTGAAATCTCAGCAAATAGCAAACTGAAAACAGCCACTAAAAGTCATATTCAACGGAATGCGAAGTCAGGTTTTCAACAGCAATGTATACGAAATCTTGCAATACAACTTTTAAGAAAAAGGATATCTTGTTTCTAGTTTTGAAGTATATAGAGTAAAAGATGTAAAAAAAATGAAAAAAAAGTGTAGATTTTGAATGATTTCGAACAACAAATTTAGAAAATTTTCAAGAATTTTGAAAGGTTTCAAGAGAATGAAAGAATATTCTTAAGTTTCATATGAAAATTTGAAAAGATTTATAAAAAACCCTTGTTCTAACGCTTACGTAGTTTGTTCAATTGTCGACATTAAAGTTTCTTGGAACGAGACAGTTTCAAGTGACCGGTAACCAAACAAAATATATCCCGCCACAATATATACTTATAAGGCTTACACTGTCTTCGAGAAATAATTGAGAACAAACGCGCCGTAGCATAGTGTGCCCAGAGCCAGAGAGTCTGAACTCTGAAGTTCGTGCATACGATTATAATATTCTTATATTGTTTGTCTATTGTTTACGTCGTTTTTCACATTGCATGGATTGTTTCGGCGTATAATTATTTCACGAAAACTAAGTGAGATCCAATTTTGATATTTACAGGCCTTGTGGGGGATATTGTAAGCTTTATCTATATAAAAACACTAGGGAAATAAAAAGTGTTTTTTTTTCATAAATGAGAGTTAAAAAGTAGTTTTTGAAAAATTCAAGAAGTTTTTGAATTTCTTTTGTACCAAAATATGTTTTCAAAACTGCGTCCTATTACGAATAATTTAAAAATAATACACCTTAATATCATCAACATCACCAAAGTTATGAAAGTTTAAGAAAAAAAGGACCAAAATTTTCAATTTTGAATATCTTCTAAGTTTCTTTAATCTTTCAACAATTATTTTAGGGTTTTACTTTCAGCACCTAAGAGAACGAATACTAGAATTTTCATCAAAATTACTAACAATAACTGAAACTCTCAAACGATTTGACATGAAATTGCACAAAAACGATTCTTGAGGTTAAAGTAGCTCATGTAATGTACAATAGGTGTTCAATTCAAGATGAGAGAAGCGCGCCAAAGTAATAGGAATTTAAAATTATTGATTGGCGATGCTATGATAGCATTGATTTATATTGAGGATTTCTGTTTTTAAATTAATAGAGATTTTATTATATTTTTTATAAAAATTGATTTTAAAATTTTTCTTTTCTAAGGACTATTTTATTAAAGTCTAAATCAAACAAATGATCAAAGTTCCAAGCTGCTGTGACAAACCGGTATTTAAATTGACAATTCTGACATAATTTTTATGTTCACCTATTCTAGTTTTTAAACTGCAGCCAGTTTGGCCAATATATATTGTCTTGCAGCCTTTACATTTTCCGCATGGCATGCTATATTTCATTCATATTCCAGCAATATTCCACTGGAATATTGGGAATATTGCCGTGGAACATTGCATTCACTTTTCAGGAACATTGAAATGTTCTAGACAGAGAAAAACGGTCCAAGTTAAAGGGTCAATATTTAGAGAGCCAGTCAGTTTTTCTAGATGGTCTAAAGAGCCATCCCGAATTTTGTTGACATAGTCGGGAGACTCTCATTGTAGGACCAGTCTGACTGTTATAAGAAGATCAGACTCACTATCAGGGATAAGCAAGGTATCCTTTCGGGATGGTCAATACGATCATCTTGTTTTCACTCATCTCGACCATCCACGGAAGAGCAAATGAACCATCGCGAAGGGCCAACCTGATTAGTTACCGTTGGCGTGTTTATTTTAAATGATTGAATGTGTAAGTCAAATTTTCGCAACAAGTAATAAATGTAAAGTGCATAAGAATTTTAGAAATAATTTTAAATTCATGCATAGGACAAAAGAGAAATCCCTTTCTTTAAAATTAAAATCGATAATTTATTTTTAAGGAGAAAATCTAATGGCCAATTTATATTCTACTTTATAAGTCTACCTTGTGAGCAAAAAATTATTTTTAATAACTTTGCTCTTATTATTTGCTGTACAGAATTGCTTTTCACGTTTAATCATTTCAAATACGCGCGCCAACCTTAACCAATCCGGTTGTCGACGCACCGTACCGTGGTCTAGACTCTAGAGCATTTTTGGAGTGAGTGAATGTCATTGAGCCGTTCAGCGTCACATTCGCTATTTGTTGAACTTAAACATGTTTTTAATAAGTTTAAACTGCTTTTCGATATTTTGAACATTCGTGGAGAGTGAAGTGCATAAGAACATCATGGAAAGTGAGTTAAACATATTCTTTTGATTTTTCAACGTCACATTTGATGCTTCCAAGGGATTTAGGATAAAGGAGTAACTGGACGTTCAGCTATCAATTTGTTGTCATCGTGCTGTTTCAAACTGAAAACGTGCAAAAAATTTCAGAATTCATTGATGATGCAGAAAGTAACGAGACGTGAGGTATTGGTTTCTGAATTTACTTCAATGTTCGAAATCTTGCAATTCAGTGTGACACCGTGCCATCTCCTTAGCCTCTCGTACTCCAAAAAATATATTGTCAATGAGCACTGTTTTTGCATATAAAATTATGTCTCATACACCTCACTCTCCACAAAGAATAAAAAATGCTTTCAGAATTCATGTATTTCATATAAATTTTAGAAAGAAAAACGATTAGTTTCTATCTATAAATGGTCAAACTATGCATTTGTTTATAAGATTTGTTTGTAACATAAAGAAATAATATCGATTGACAATTCTTCGTCACTAAACCTTACCACTTATGTAATTCGAAGACGATTAGAAAGAAAAACTATTACTTTCTGTCTATAAATGACCAAACTATGATTTTGTTTATAAAATTTGTTTATAAAATAAACAAATAATATCGAATGACCAATCTTAATCACTAAATATTACCAAAAATAGAATTTAAAGGCAGGAAGGAAGAAAAGTGATTACTTTCAGCCAAAAAACGCCTAAACTATGCATTTGTTTACATAGTTTGTTTATAAAATAAACCAATTATACCATACAACTAATTTTCATAATCAAACGTGATTCTGTTGATAAAATCAAGCAATTTCAGCTCACGAATATACTTCGAAGTAAAATTTCCATTGTGTTGACATTTTGTTAAAATAATTTGTTTATAAGAATTAGATTAGATATCCTGTAAATTATTTATATTCTTTGGATACTTCGTCATTCATTTTCGTCAAAAATGGGCTCAATTAAGTTATTGATTTTCAAATAAAAAATAATAATTAAAAAATGTCTCATTTTCGCTCCTTGTTTATTTATATAAAAAATAGAAAATGACCAAAATTAAAAAATCGAATCCATAGACGCTCTTGGGCAACTATCGCTGATCACTTCTAAACGAAAAAATTAGGAATCGGTTAAGAATTGTGGGCTGTAGGTGATTTTGAATAGTAAATTCCCGATTGAGCCCACTGTGCGGTGATCAGATTGGGGTTCTTGTTTTCGTCGTGCAAAATAAGTTTCAGTGTTCTACATTTTCTTTTACATATAATTTTAAAGATTTTCATTTGGCGACCCGATAAACACTGTTCAATGTATGAATGCGACCTAATAAACACCGTTAAATCTCTTGATAATTTAACCTCACAAAACGTTGGTTTATTATAATTTTTTTAACTTTTGAAAACGTTGATTAGATTGACGTTCTTGTGTTCTTCGTGCTAAATAAGTTTCACTGTTCAACATTTTCTTTCACATGTCATTTTGATGCTTTTAATTTGGCGACCTGATAAACACCGTTTTATGTATTTTTCCTCCCACGCAATTGTACATAAGATTATAAACTAAAAAAAAGGTAGAAAACATCTCAAGTGAGTGTCCTCTATTAATCCCATTAAACAAAATCTCATTATCTCATCGACCCTATTAACATCGTTAGTTCTACATTTTATTTTCATGTCATTTTGAAGATTTTAATTTGACGACCTGATAAGCACTGCGTCATGTACTTTTCCTCCCACGCATTTATAAAAGGTTAAAAACAAAAAAAAAAGATAATGAACATGGCAGGAGACTGCCCTCTATTAGTCCCATTAAACAAAATCTCATTTCCTCGCAGTAAGATTGCGACCTAATAAACTCTGTTAAATCTCTTGAAACTTTAACCTCATAAAACCTTTGTTCATTATCATTTTCTCGACTCTTGAAAGGGTTAAATAGATTGGCGTTATTGTGTTCTTCATGCTGAATAAGTTTCACTGTTCAACATTTTCTTTTACATGTAATTTTCATGCTTTTCATTTGACCACCCGATAAACACTGTTTTGTGTATTTTTCCTCCCACGCATTTATACATAAGATTAGAAACTAAAAAAAAGTAGAAAACATCTCAGGAGTCTATCTCCCTAGGAACGTTTAGCGGAGCGTTATTTTGGCTAATGCCGTAAGAGCGACATTGATAGTAATGAAGCGCTCTTAGTGCCGCATTGTGCCTTTGGATCTAGGTCGTTCCCGCATGAGTTGGACAACTAGATCGTATGTGCCCCAGATGTTCGGGGTGTGCATTACACGCTCTGTCGCTATCATCGGGAATGTCTTGGCTCAAAATGTGGCCACGGTATGCTATTGTGGTAATGACACCGTCTTGACATGCTAAAATGAAACCCTCCGTGCCCGACTTCACTCCGGGTGATTTAAGGAAAGCAAACCTTAGCTCATACGACATCGACTGATCCTCCATATTTCTGTGGAAGATGCCGTGCATCCTCTTGTCGAGGAGCTGTTCGCGGAAGTTTTTTTACTGTGCTTTCTTAATCCGGGCCTTCAGGAGTGATTACTCGAGATGGATAAGATTTTATGCATTCTGCTCACTCCTGATATTGAAGTCAAGGCCGAGTGTTTCAGCAGCCTCCTTCGCTGCTTTCTACAGAAATGCCCCTTTGCCCACTTTTTCGTGTTTCCTGAGCATTTTAAGAAGAGGGTCTTGTCCATTTGCGACTATATGTGCTGTACCCAGAATAATCCTGTTGTGAAGACATTCAAAATAGTCATAACCCCATAAAAATTGATTATTGGAAATCAATGAAAAAGATCTATTAATTAAAATAAATCTTTCTAAAAAAACAAATAAATTATGCTTTTAGATAATAAATTCATATAATATGAAAATATCATTAATTTAAATATCGATGTTATATTTTATATAAAACCAACTTAGGTGGGTAGGGGATGTGGAATGAAAACATTACCACATGCGTCAAATTTGTTTCTTTTTATAATTCTGACTGAATGATTAATATTTAAATAAAACGTAATAAACTTGAAGTCTCTGACGCTAACCCTTACAATGCAGTACCATTGTAATAATTTTTTTTAAATAAAGATTTATACCGCTACGCTAGTATCTAGCGTGCAAATTTTATGATTATATTGCTTCTAAATGAAGTGTCAACGTGTGTGAGAGAGGTTTGGTCGAAACATACATTACTACTGTAAAGGTGTTTTTATTCTATAAAAATTCTCTATTCATGGTCCGTCTAAGGCAAATTGGTTACAAAGTTATGGTGAAAAATTATGGTTTGGTACAAAAATCCAACTATATCAGGAATGCTTTCGGCATATTGGACTGTGCCCATTTAAGTCTTAGGGAAAATGATATAATAATGGCTATAATTGCAGATAAGGTGTACTCTCATTCCGATGAGAAGAACATCTTTACAGAAGAACAAAAAGGATGTTGCAATAACTTGTGGGACAGTAAAGATCTAGTCACAATAATTTGTTGTTAGTTTTTCGATCAGGATAGGAAAAATCTCATTCTATATATAAAAATAGATTTCTCTGTTTTTCTACAGATATTTAAAACGATATCTTCCTGCAGTGGGACTCCGATGCTGTTTCGAAGTCCAAAATCGAACGTACCTCTCTTTCTATCTCCACACGTTAGAAAAAGAGCTTTGTTCGATTTTCGACACGGTATCGGAGTCCCACCACTCTTGGAGGTTTAGCAAGGGCTAATAATAAAAAGGCCGTAGGTTTCGAAGACAGCTTTTATTCATATATTTATTACGTCTGCTCTCTTTAGAGTCCGAAACGTACTCAAGTTTAAACAGAGCCTTCACGAAGCTTGACGGAGCTTCACATTGTGCGTAAAGCTATTAGGCGTTATTTCTCAAACTCTCTCCCGACTTAATGCTTTAGATACATTTAAACATTAAGTTTTTATTTATTTATTCTTTTTGCATTTTTATTCTACACCCTCTTTTGTATTATTTACATAAAAGCAATAAACGCAACTTTACACTTTCATTTTGGCGCAGCTTACACTTAAACTCTTGAATACTCAATTCATACTGTATCCATGCAGATATAAAATACGTATAGCTATTTTTTTTACTTTGCAATACTCTGTGAACAAAAATTTATTTTATTGATTTTTACGGGTACATGTCTCATCAGTTAGAATTTTGTATCGAAGGCTAATCATTTTTTTTTCTCTTCATCTCACAGATCATCCCTTTTTTACTTCTTCTTGCTCATTTTTAATACCACCTTTTTGTGGCTAATTGGCTGTGAAACATCAATAAATATTAGTTATTTAATCTTAACTAGTCACACTGAACTAATGTTCATTATTTTATCTACCAGATGATTCTGCATGTCAAATGAAAGAGGCTTAGTGAATATGTCAGCGACTTGATCTTTTGAGGGGATCCACCCTATCGTAACCAAATTTCTTTCTACTCATTCCTTTACATAATGCTCTCGCACCTCAGTCGTATGTCTTAACTTGTTACCTCCACACGTCTTAGAACTTGCTTTAGCAGCTTCATAGGACAAAAAGATTTATTCAAAATTAATTTAAACGAATTGTTCATAGCTATTAATTCTTGATATGCCTCACTCATCGCTACATAATCTGCCTGACAAGTTGACAAGGCAACATACGGTTGCTTGTGTGTTCTTGAAGTTATCGCATCTCCAACAAGTTTAATTACGTACCTACATGTTGTGAGTGAGCCTCTACAATCGGCAAAGCTTGCATCAGAATAAGCTTGCAAATCGTTTCTTCCTCCTGTATTTCTTAATCCCAGGATTTTTGTACCTTTCAAGTATCTAAATACTCTCTTAATCATTTTCCAGTCATCCTCAGTGGGATTTATTTGGTGTCTGCTTAACACGTTCACTTTATAAGATATATCAGGTCGAGTGGCTACATATGGCTTCCCTGTACGGAACATTTTCTCTCGTCTCTATTTCTTTTAATATTTCATTATTAAAATTGTCTTCTCTCTGTTTTCTCTCTCTGCTTGCTACTTGTATACCCTCTTCTTTCATTTGGTTATTTTTGTCTCTAATGAGCCGAAAAGTGAGATAGTTTGGAATTCTGTTTTTTTAATTGTGAATCTGATCCCCACTCACTTATCACTATTCTGAATGTGCTTGGTCGCGGGGAATCCCAGCATAGAAAGAACTCACACAAACGGTGGGGGAAGCCCAGTGCGCGTCGATTGTCAGTAGGGCAGACCTCTTATTGACTCAATTCACAGTCGACACATGCACTACCGACAAAGAAAAATGAAAATGTTAAGCAAAACCACGCACATTATGAAAAAAAGTCAAGGAAAGGAAAACTTCGCTCTTTGAAAGCGCTAAAATATTATCATAACAACTTTTTCAATTTACCTGAAAAAGCGAAAATTCAAATTTTTATTGCACAAAAAATTATGAAGAATCAAAATTTTCGTTTTGCGGTCAAACTATGCAAGATACTAAAAAAGATTGTAACAAAATAGTGCACCCAAGAAAGATCTACAAATTTATTATGGATTACTTTCTGATAGGACGCACAGGATTTGTTTTATTAGTGAAAAATGACATAAAAAAATTTAATTTGTTTAAAAACGAAACAAGGTACGAAAAAATTAGTAGACAAAAGTTGTTCACCCTAAAAGGATCTACACATTTTTTTTTATTCATTAGTTATTGATAGGATGCGTATTTTTGTTTAAGTTGTAAGAAATATTATTGAAGATTAACAAATTAGGTTTTTGGAAAAATGATTCAAGGTGCAATAAAATATTAATTAACAAAATTGTTTTTTCATGATATTTCGCACTTTTTTAATTAGAAAAACAAGATAATAAAAATACATATGTTTCAATATCAATGCACATTATGAATAGTAATAATATGAATTTATTGCCATGATACATTTTCAGGGTATCTGAGAATAAAACTTAGTGCGAAATAAAGAACAAATATAACAGTAATCAAGAAAAATAAAATTTGTACATTATTTTGCAATATCTGAATAAGCAGTCCCAGGCTAAGGTACAGAAATAAATATAATATACATTTGATATGGTAGAGTTGAATTTAATGTGAAAGCGTTCGCACTTTGGAAAAAATTGCGTGCGAAGCACGAGATACGTGATGAGAATGTGTTCTTTAAAGCCGCAAGAGCTTTAACAAAAGAGAATTCACAATCACCAAATGACACTTGCCGATGCTTTGACCTTTAATTTTAAAAGGTCTGTGAACAAATTTGGGAGAATTACAAAGATCGAGCGCGTAGCACGAGGTAAATACATTATCAAGCGCGAAGTGCGAGATAAATATATTATCCAGCGCGAAGCGCGTGATACATCAGACGTGCGCCCTAGGTACGCTCAAACACGCGAACCGCGCGCTAAGGTAGGCTCAATAATACGCTTCTTAAAAATACTAAAAGTAATAATATTTGAACAAAAATGCGTTTTAAATCCAGTAAGTAAAATTTTGGAAACAATTGGCGCCAGGAAAGTAAAATTGTATCTATTAGGTTAGGGAGGTTAGACTTTCAAGACAATGTTTACATTTTCATAATATCGAATATACAAACAACTTTTGTTTACTATGTAAAATCAGACATTTCTCCCAAAACAAGTAAATGATCAATTCTATTTCATAAAACATATGACTAGGTACCTTGTCTGTATCTCCTGACCTCAGACGTCCGACTTCAGAAGGAACGCCAAAATGAGGTTTACGCTAGAGGTTGTACAGGCTATCCGATCTCTAGATAAATTAAAAAATTCTGCATCTTACTTCGGACAGATTAAAAATTTGTATGTAACACGAGTATGTTTTCCTCGCTTTCTGGACGTGGTTTGGCGCAGCAAAGTAGATCATTGTTGGTGGTGACGTACTTTACCGGCCTAGACGTAATGTAATGAGAAAACTCCAAAACCACACTTTTATCTCATAAAATATCGTGTGTTTCAAGGCAGATAAGTCTTTTGACGGTCTCGCGTGTTTACAAAAACTCACGCTCGGACGTAAAAAGACTCGTTCGCTGCTGTAAAAAGTCATCAAGTTTCGAGAAAGATTTAAATATTCCACAGATTATTGCATTAACGAGAGAATATCCGAAAAATTCTTAAATCATGGGATTAATTATAATGATTTTTTACTGAATTTTATAATAATATTCAAACACCTTTTCAAAAAATTTCATTACAATAAATAAAAAATCACACAGTATTCACAGATTCTTACATTATCCAGAGTATATCCAAAAAATACTCAAATCGTGGGATTAATTATAATGATTTTTTACTGATTTTTATGATAATATTTCAACACTTTTTGAAAGAATTTAATTAAAATAAATCAAGAATTGTACAGTATTCCACAGATTTTTACATTATCGAGAGTACGGGATATCATTATCAAAACTGCGATTGAAGTATGTGGTACGGCGGCTGTAGGAAGAAAATCTGGTGATGCATGGTTTAAAACCACCCTTAAGTGTATGACAATCACAAAATCCTCAAAATGACCGCCTTTATACACTTTTTTTCCAGTTAAGAATAGTACTGAATTACCTTGTCATAGAACAAGTTTTTTCAGAGGGGTAAGTGCCGCCGGAAACGATTTTTAAAATCACCCTTAAGTGTATGACAATCACAAAATCCTCAAAATGACCGCCTTTATACACTTTTTTCCAGTTAAAAATATTATTAAATTACCTTGTCATATAACAAGTTTTTTGAGTGGGGTAAGTGCCGCCGAAAACGATATTTAAAACCACCCTTAGTGTATGACAATCACAAAATCCTCAAAATGACGGCCTTTATACACATTTTTTTCGACTTAAAAATAGTATTAAATTACCTTGTCATAGAACAAGTTTTTTCAGTGGATAAGTGCAACCGGAAGCGATATTTAAAACCATCCTTAAGTGTATGACAATCACAACATCCTCAAAATGACCGCCTTTATACACTTTTTTCCAGTTAAAATAGTATTAAATTACCTTATCATCTAACAAGTTTTTTGTGTGGGTTAAGTGAAGCCGGAAGCGATATTTAAAACCATCCTTAAGTGTATGACAATCACAACATCCTTAAAATGACCGCCTATATACACTTTTTTCCAGTTAGAAATAGTATTAAATCACCTTGTCATAAAACAATTTTTTTTAGTGGGCTAAGTGCCACCGGAAACGATATTTAAAACCACCCTTAAGTGTATGACAATCACAATATCCTCAAAATGACGGCCTTTATACACTTTTTTTCGACTCAAAATAGTATTAAATTACCTTGTCATAGAAAAAGTTTTTTCAGTGTGGTAAGTGCCGCCGTCAAAGATATTTAAAACCACCCTTAAGTGTATGACAATCACAAAATCCTCAAAATGACCGCCTTTATAGACATTTTTATTCGACTTAAAAATAGTATTAAATTTGCTTTTCATATAAAAAGTTTTTTGTATGGGGTAAGTGCCGCCGGAAACGATATTTAAAACCACCCTTATGTGTATGACAATCACAAAATCCTCAAAATGACCGGCTTTATACACTTTTTTTTCGACTTAAAAATAGTGTTAAATTTCCTTGTCATATGAAAAGTTTTTTGAGTGGGGTAAGTGCCGCAGGAAACGATATTTAAAACCACCCTTGAGTGTATGACAATCACAAAATCTTCAAAATGACCGCCTTTATAAACTTTTTTTCGACTTAAAAATAGTATTTAATTACCTTGTCATAGATCAAGTTTCTTTAGTGTGGTAAGTGCCGCCGGCAACGATATTTAAAAACACCCTTAAGTGTATGACTATCACAAAATCTTCAAAATGACCGCCTTTATACACTTTTTTCGACCTAAGAATAGTATTAAATTTCCTTGTCATATAAAAACTTTTTTGTGTGGGGTATGTGCCGCCGGAAACGATATTTAAAACCACCCTTAAGTGCATGACAATCACATAATCCTCAAAATGTCCGCCTTTATACACTTTTTTTTCGACTCAAAAATAGTATTAAATTACCTTGTCATAAAGCAAGTTTTTTCAGTGTGGTAAGTGCCGCCGGCAACGATACTTAAAACCACCCTCAAGTGAATGACAATCACAAAATCCTCAAAATGACCGCCTTTATAAACTTTTTTTCGACTTAAAAATAGTATTTATTTACCTTGTCATAAAACAAGTTTCTTTAGTGTGGTAAGTACCGCCGGCAACGATATTTAAAACCACCCTTAAGTGTATGACTATCACGAAATCTTCAAGATGACCGCCTTTATAAACTTTTTTTTGCAGTTAAAAATAGTATGATATTACCTGGTCATATAACAAGTTTTTTGATTGGGGTAATTGCCGCCGAAAACGATAAATAAAACCACCCTTAAGTGTATGACTATCACAAAATCCTCAAAATGACCGCCTTTATACACTTTTTTCCAGTCGAAAATAGTATTAAATTACCTTTTCATATAACAAGTTTTTTGTTTGGGGTGATTGCCGCCGGAAATGATATTTAAAACGACCCTTAAGTGCATGACAATCACAAAATCCTCAAAATGACCGCCTTTATACACTTTTTTCAGTCAAAAATAGTATTAAATTACCTTTTCATATAACAAGTTTTTTTTTTGGATGATTGCTGCCGGAAACGATATTTAAAACGACCCTTAAGTGCATGACAATCACAAAATCCTCAAAATGACGGCCTTTATACACTTTTTTCAGTCAAAAATAGTATTAAATTATCTTTTCATATAACAAGTTTTTTTTTGTGTGATTGCTGCCGGAAACGATATTTAAAACGACCCTTAAGTGCATGACAATCACAAAATCCTCAAAATGACGGCCTTTAAGTATTTTTCTGTCTTTGATCTTGCCAGCGGCTTCTATCAGATTCCAATGAATCCCGCTGATGGACCAAAGACAGCTTTCTCTACTGATCGTGGTCACTACGAGTACCTTAGAATGCCTTTTGGTCTGAAAGGTGCTCCGGCCACGTTCCAACGCCTGATGGATCGAGTATTGACGGGATTGCAGGATACAGAGTTGTTCGTCTACCTTGACGATATAGTCATCTTCGCAGCTTCTATCGAGGAGCATTCAGGTAGAGCGAGACGTCTGTTTTCACGTCTAGCAGCCGCAGGACTTCGTCTCCAACCGGAAAAGTGTGCCTTCCTTTCAACCAAGGTAAAATATCTAGGCCACATAATCACTGAAAATGGAGTTAGTCCTGATCCTGACAAGATCAAGGCCGTACAAAATTTCCCAATACCGAAAAATCCGAAAAACATTAGAGAGTTTCTGGGATTGGTCGGATATTATAGGAAGTTTATTGCGGACTTCGCGGATCGGACTAAACCATTATCAGACTTGCTAAAGAAAAGCCGTGCATTCCACTGGGGCGAGGAGCAGAAGCGAAGTTTCGAAGATATGAAAGACGTTCTCACTCACTCGCCTATCCTTCAATTTCCCGATTTTGAACAACCCTTTATTTTAACCACCGATGCATCCGATTACGCGATCGGCGCCGTTCTAAGTCAGGGGAAATTGGGGCAAGATTTACCCGTTGCCTACGCGTCGCGATTACTCAACAAAGCCGAGAAAAACTATTCGACTACTGAGAGAGAGTGTCTAGCGGTTGTTGAGTTTGTTCGGCATTTCAGACATTATTTATACGGAAAGAATTTTATGGTGATCACAGACCATCAGGCTCTGAGATGGCTTCACTCAGTAAAAGATCCATCTTCGAGACTGATGCGCTGGAGATTTAAACTGCGTGATTTCCAGTATGAAATTGTCTACAAGTCCGGAAAGACAAACAAAAACGCGGACGCGCTCTCTCGGAATCCGCCGGAAAAGAGCGATGCGTGCGCGGTACACGAGATAAGAATCTTGCCTCTGAATCTCGTGTCTGAACAAAGGAAGCCTGGAAGACCTAGGAAAATCCCCAGCAGAGGTGAGGAAACAACTCAAAGCGATGAGTTGGAATCAGGATCGCGTGAAGCAGGAATTGCCGCAAGGGTTCGGTCACGAAATCAATCGAGGCCGAGACCTAATTATAAAGAATCTTCGGTCAGAAAAAAGCCTAGTCTCGCGTATTCTCCGTCGGATTCGGAATCGGAACCAGATTCGAGATCCCGACGGCGAATCTCGCATAAGCAGACGTTTCGATATGAGATCGACGACGATTACGTTCCTCCAGTATCCGTCCGACGACGGCCTATCTCTATCGAGAGCTTATTTGGAGAAGAACCCTTTTCTAACTCTCCTCCGATGGAAATGGTCGTCGAGGTCGATCCGGCGGCCTTACAAGAGCATTCCCCAGATTCCGACGAACATACACTGGTAGAAACATCCTCTAGTAATTATGACGTCTCTCTTTGCCCACCGACACAACTCTCTGGAGACGGTGTTGTTGTGATTCTACCACCTGAAGAGAATCCTTCGGATTCTGAGTCAGTTTACACTGAAGTTGAATCCGAAGTAGAACAGACCGTACTGGAGTTTACTCCAGCCAAGGATACATCTGCAATTTCGCGAGATGACATTACTGAGAGCCCGAAAACTCCTGACTTTTCCAGCCTCCCCTCCACTTCCCAGTCTACCCCTCTCGCACCACCTCGTTCTGAAACACCGGACAGAAGTCACGTGAAGCTTATAGAGCAACCACCAGCACCTTCTTCGGAAAACTCTCAAGAAAAGCAGAAAGTACAGATCAAACTGTACGAAACTATCCCTCCTGAACGACCGGTACCACCCCCTATAAGTCAAACTCCTCTGCTACCACGTGACCAAGAACCGAATCTGATTATTGCGCCTGACTCTCTAACAATGTCAAAAGACAATTACGCGCATTTTGTCTCTGTCGATTGCAAACTTTCAACCCCGATAGGATGTCTTTTGACAGAGTTAGGTTATGTTAGTGAGGTAATAATGAAAGAACAGCACGCTAAAAAGGGCTCGACTATCGTCACGCAATCTGGAACTATTAAAATCTTTAGTTTAATCTGCCGCGATCGCTTCTTCGATTTGACCACCGAGGATGACATTTACGTCGCGTTGACTGGATTAAAAGACGCAATGCAAAGTACTGGTACCAATTCTGTCCGAATCTCTAAAGCACATGATGGACTTGAGAAACTACCCGAGAATGCACTTCGCAACATAATTCGAAGGGTGTTCGCGGGAAGCGATCTTAAAGTTACTTTGTGCTTGGGGACTACTGAAAAATCAGTCAAAAGTGACTGATTCACAGTCAATTTTAACTGATTCGCAGTCAATTTTGACTTACTCGCAGTCCGTTTTCATTGATTCAAATAATGCGTATTCAACTACTGACAAATCAGTCAAAAGTGACTGATTCGCAGTCAATTTTGACTGATTCAAATAATGCGGATTCGACTACTGACAAATCAGTAAACAGTAACTTTTCAAATCAGTTAAGTTGAATCACTGATGAAATCCGCAATTTTAAATTATTCACAAATTTTCTAAAAAAACTAAAATAGTTCAATTCTTGATGAAAAATAAATTTTTAACAAAAATGAATCAATTTTCAACATAATATTTCAATTCTCAAACAATGACTTGAATTTTCAACCAAAAAAAGTAAATTCTCAATAAAAAATGTTATATTTGAAGTTTCAAATAAAAAAGATCAAGTCTCTACAAAAAATGGAATTGTTAAATTTTTGGGTAAAAAATTAATTTTCAACAAAAAAAACGAATTTTCAACCAAAAATGATGAATTCTCAATACAAAATTATTATTATTATTATATTTTTGGAAGAAAATTGGAATAGTTAAATTTCTAGTTCAAATAATTGATTATAAAAAATCTACTTTTCATCCGAGTAGTTAAATTATCAACCAAAAAGATAAATTTTCTACCAAAAAAGGGAAATTTACAAGAAAGTAAATTAAAATTGAAAAAAAAAATTAAATTTTCAAATTAAATTGATCAATGTTTAACCAAGAATTGAAAAGTTCAATTTTCAGTCAAAAAATTTAATTTTCAAATAAAACCGATTAATTTTTAACCAAAAATTGAATAGTTCAATTTTCAGTCCAAAAATTAATTCTAAACAAAAAAAAAACGGATTTTCAACCAAATAATTTTAACCAAATAATGATTGATTATTTTAGTTGAAAATTTATATTTTTAGACAAAAATTCAACTATTTGGTTCACGATTTAACTATTTCATTGATAATTCATATTTTTTTATTGAAAATTTAACTACTTCGTTGAAATATAAACTACTTTGTTAAAAATTGATTTTATTTATTAATAATTTATAATTTCAGTTAAAAAATTATTCCTGTAGTTGATAATATAACCACTTTGTTGAAAATTCGTTGCTTTTTTTGTTGTTGAGAATTTATGTTTTTTAATTAAAATTTTACATTCTATTTTTGGTTAAAAATTTACATTTTTCAGTTGAAAATTGAAATATTTGTTCAAAAATTCATGTATTTTGTTGAAAATTTGACTTTATCAGTGGAAAATGATTTTTATTTTCTGAAAATATATCTTTTTATTTTTTTTTCAAATTAAAATCTTTTTGATTAAAATATGAACTGTTTATGATTTAAAATTGAAATATTTCTGAATTAAAATATCAACTATTTCATTTTTTGTTGAGAATTTATTTTTTGTATTAAAAATGTTACTAAATGGTACAACTACTTTTTCACAAATTCATTTTTTTGGTTGAAGATTAATAATTTTACTGGAAAATTCATTTCTTTGGCTGAAAATTTTATTGAAAATTTTTTAATTTCTCTTATAATTGAAAATTAATTTTTTTAATTGAAAATTTACCTCTTTTTAAACAAATTTTTGTTTAGATTGAAATTAAACTCTTTTCGGTTGAAAATTAATTTTCTTGATTTAAAATTCAACTGCTTTGTTAAAAGTTGAATTATTTTGTTAAAAATTCATTTTTTTTAAAGACTTGATTGAAAATGAGTTTCGTTTATCTTATAAATAAATTTTATTTTTTGAAAATTTACTCTTAAGACAGAAAAATTAATTTAAAAAAAAAGTAAAATTTTAAGCAAAAGACATAAACCTTCAACTCAAATAAAGAATCTTTAGCAAAAAAATAAATTTTTAACAAGCTTGTTTAACATATAACCAAATAGTTGAATTTTCAACCAAGAACAATAATTTCCAACCAAAAAATTTGAATTTTAAACTGAATAAAAATTAATTTTCAACCAAAAAGAAGCAAAGAATTTTTAACAAAGTGGTTAATTTATCAACCACAGGAATGAATTTTAAACTAAAATTATGAATTATTAACAATGAAAAATGTATTTTTGACAAAGTAGTTGAGCTTTCAACAAATTATTTAAATTTTTAACCAAAAAAGATAAATTATCAAGAAAATAGTTGAATCTTTAACCAAATAGTTGAATTTTTATCTAAAGAAGATAAATTATCAACGAAAAATGGAATAGTTTAATTTTCCATTAAAAAATTTATTTTGAGAGAAAAACGAATGTCAAATAAAAAATGTAAATTTTCAACAAAATAGATGAATTATTATCTAAAATAATGAATCATTACTTGTTTGAAAGCCAAAATATGAATTTTGCCCCAAGTTTTCAATAAAATGCATGAATTTTATACCAAACAGTTGCATTTTCAACTAAAGAAGATAAATTTTCAACAAAAAAAATCATTTTCATAAAAAAAAACAAGTTTTCCACAAGATAGTTAAATTTTCAACCAAATTAATGAATTTTCAATTAAAATTATGAATCTTCAGCTGGAATAGTTGAATTTTAAACCAGAAAGGTGAACTTTTGACTAAAATCATGAACAGGAACTGGAACAGTGGAATTTTCAACTAAAAAGATGAATTTTCAACCAAGAGGATTCATTTTCTACAAAAAAAAAGATGAATCTTCAACAAGATAGTTTAATTTTTAACCAAAGGAATGAATTTTCAACTAAAATGAGGAATTTTTAACGAAAAAAATGCATTTTCAACCAAGAAGAATAATTTTCTACCAAAAAAGAGCAATTTTCAACTAAAAAAGATAAACTTTCAATAAAAAGTGGAATAGTTATATTTGCAGTTGGAAAGTTATTTTTTAACCATAAATAATGAATTTTCAACAAAATAGTTCAATTTTCAACCAAAAACATGAATTTTGCCCTAAGAAGATTAATATTCTACGAAAAAGACGTATTTTCAACAAAATGGATCAATTTTATATCAAATAGTTGAATTTCCTACTAAAGAAGATGAATTTTATACCGAAAAAATTCAAAAAAAAAAAAAGGTTCTGCACAAAATAGTTAAATTTGCAACCAAAGTGATGAATTTTCAATTAAAAAGATGAATATTCAACTAGAATAGTTGAATTTTTGACCAGAAAAGATAAATTTTCAACAACAAAATTAATTTCAAAACAAAACAAAAAAGTTTTCCACAAAATACTTTAATTTTCAACCAAAGTGATGAATATTCAATCAAAATGATGAATCTTCAACTGTAATAGTTAAATTTTTTACTAGAAAAATGAATTTCCGATTAAAATTATGAATCTGGAACTGGAACAGTTGAATTTTCAACTAAAAAGATTAATTGTCAACCAAGAGGATTAATTTTCTACCAAAAATATGAATTTTGCCCCAAGAAGATTAATATTCTACCAAAAAAGACGCATTTTCAACAAAATGCATAAATTTTATACCAAATAGTTGATTTTTCAAACAAAAAAGATAAATTTTCAACAAAAAAATTCATTTCCAACCAAAAAGCAACAAGTTTACCCCAAAATAGTTAAATTTTCAACTAAAAAGATGAATTTTCAACCAAGAAGATTGATTTTCTACCAAAAAAGATGAATTTTCAACTAAAAAAATATCAATTTTCAACCACAAATGGAATAGTAATATTTTTTAGTTAAAAAAATCGATTTTAACCAAACAAAAAAGAATTTTCAACAAAATATTTAAATTTTCAACCTAAATGGTGAATTTCGCCCCAAGAAGATTATACCGAAAGGGACGTATTTTAAACAAAATGCATAAATTTTATACCAAATAGTTAAATTTTCAATCAAAGAAGATAAATTTTCAACCAAGAAGGATAATTTTCTACCAAAAAAGATGACTTTTCAACTAAAAAAGATAAACTTTCAAATCAAAATAGAATAGTTATGCTTACAGTTGAAAAAATCATTTTTAACTATAAATAACGAATTTTCGAAAAATAGTTAAATTTTCAACCAAAAGATGAATTTTTCCCCAAGAAGATTAATATTTTACCAAAAAACACGCATTTTCAACAAAATGCATACATTTTATAACAAATAGTTGAATTTTCAACTAAAGAAGATGAATTTTCAAACAAAAAATTCATTTTCAACAAAAAAGAAACAACAAGTTTTCCACAAAATACTTCAATTTTCAACCAAAGTGATGAATATTCAATTAAAATGATGAATCTTTGACTGTAATAGATGAATTTTTTACCAGAAAAATGAATTTTCGATTAAAATTATGAATCTGGAACTGGAACAGTTGAATTTTCAACTAGAAAGATGAATTTTCAACCAAGAGAATTAATTTTCTACCAAAAAAGATGATTTTTCAACTAAAAAAGATAAACTAAAAAAAAGATAAACTAAAAAAGATAAACCATGAATAACGAATTTTCAACAAAATAGTTAAATTTTCAACAAAAAAGATTAATTTTGCCCCAAGAAGATTAATATTCTACGAAAAAGACGTATTTTCAACAAAATGCATCAATTTCATATCAAATAGTTGAATTTTCTATTAAAGAAGATGAATTTCAAACCAAAAAATTCAAAAACAAAAAAAAGTTTTGCACAAAATCGTTAAATTTGCAAACAAAGTGATGAATATTCAATTAAAATGATGAATCTTTGACTGTAATAGATGAATTTTTTACCAGAAAAATGAATTTTGAAAATTCGACCATTTGGTTGAAAATCCATCTTCGTAGGTTGAAAATTCAACTATTTGCTTAAAAATTAATTTTTTTGTTGAAAATTGAACTATTTGGTTGAATACGAACTTTTTTTTGTTGAAAATTCAACTTTTTTTAGAAATTAGTCATTTGCGTAAAAATTTAACTGTTATTCGTTGAATTTTAATTGTTTTGTTCGAAAATTCGACCATTTGGTTGAAAATCCATCTTCGTAGGTTGAAAATTCAACTATTTGCTTAAAAATTAATTTTTTTATTGAAAATTGAACTATTTGGTTGAAAATTATTTTTTTTTCGAAAATTTAACTTTTTTTACAAAAAATTAGTCTTGCGTAAAAATTCAACTGTTATTCGTTGAATTTTAATTGTTTTTGTTCGAAAATTCAACCATTTGGTTGAAAATCCATCTTCGTAGGTTGAAAATTCAACTATTTGCTTAAAAATTAATTTTGTTGTTGAAAATTGAACTATTTGATTGAAAATGCATTTTTTTGTTGAAAATTCAACTTTCTTCGAAAAAAATCGTCTTTTTGGCTTGAAAATTTAACTATTTGATTAAAAGTTCAATTATTTTGTTGAAAATTCAACTATTTGGTTCTTAATGTAACTGGTTTGTTAAAAATTAATTTTTGTTGTTGAAGATTCGTATTTTGGGGGGTCAAAATAATTCTCTTTTGGTAGAAAATTTTTTTTGATTGAAAAGTCAACTATTTTGTTGAAAATTGATCTCTTTTACTTGTAAATTCAACTATTTAATTAAAAATTAATCTTTCCTGGTTAAAAATTCAACTGTCTTCTAAAAAATTAGTCTTTTTTTTAAATTGGGTTTAAAAAGAGCCCAAAATTGGTAACGCAGTTTATGAAAGGCCCCTAAATGTCTTTAGTTTTTATGATTTTGTTGTCTTTGTTGCTTAGCTCAATCAGGAATCTGAATTCAGTGAGATGGCGGCATGGTTAGATCATACGGTAAGCATTTAACTTTATTCAAGATTCCTTTTTTCTGAAGGTTCATGCATGTTCATGTCAATTTTATGCCTGCTACATTTTACATCAAGTGGATCAGAATATTTTTTATATTTCTTGAGGAAAAATATAAAGTTGTCTGGGCAATAGGGTATCCATTTTTAAAAATGAAATTTTTTTCTAAAAGGCATACATACCCCCCAAATTAATACGTTTTGAGAAAATAATTAACTTCTATTTTTTTCATGTAATTATTATTCAATTTTTGCAAGACATTTAAAATTATGTAATTTGTACAATTTTATCAAGAAAAAATATGAGGTAATTGTTCTTTTAAAGAAAAAATCTGATAGCGTCCAAGGCCTAAATGTTTTAAAATTGGCAGAAATGGAATATTAAAGTTGCCTAATTTTTTTAATTTTTACTTTGAAAAAAGTATGTTAGGACATGTTCAAAGCATTTAAAGAAAAAACTTATTACTTTTTGATCTTTATCTAAAACTACGAAATTTAGAAACAAGATTATTCAAGAAAAATATTTTTGATAAACTGCAGTTGAAGTTAATTTTATTATTTCGTTGAAAATTGAACAATTTTGTTAAAAAGTCATTCTTTTTGGTTGAAAATTCGTCTTTTTGGATTCAACTATTTTGTTGAAAATTCTTCCTACATTGTTAAAAATGATTATAATTATTTTTTTTTTAAATGAATTTTAACTGAAAATGTAACTATTCAATGTTGGTTGAAAATTTACCTTCTTTATTGGAAATTCATCTGTTTGTTTGTAAACTTAACTATTTTGTTGAAATTTTATTTTCTTTCGTTGAAAATTAATTTTTTTATAGAAAATTTAACTGTTTTATCTTAAGTTGAAAATTTATTTGGTTTAGGTGAAAGTCCAACTATTTTGTTGAAAATTCGTCTTTTCTGATAGAAAAGTAGTCTCATTAATTTATTATTCTACCCGAAAATTTAACTATTTTATTTTTGGTTGTAAATTTATCTTTTTCAGATAGAAATTCATGTATTTTGTTTGAAAAATTTCTTTTATGTTGTTAAAAATTAGTCTTTTGGGCTGAAATTTCAACTATTTGGTTAAAAAAATGGTTGGTTGAAGGTTTATCTTTTTAGTTGAAAATTCATTTTCTTCAACTGAAAATTTAACTATTTCGTTGAAAATGTATTTTATTTGGAAAAAAAATTATTTTTTTACTGAAAATTTAACTTTTTTATTTTCGTTTTACAATTATTTTCGTTGGTTGAATATTCATTTTTTTATTTTGGTTGAAAATTCCTTTTTTTTTTTGGTTGATAAATTTATTTTTCAATAGAAAATTTCACTATTTTATTTTTGGTTTATAATTAATTTCTTTGGTTGAATATTTACCGAACTGTTCATAATATTACCGAATTGGAAAATTCCCGAATAATACAATTTTAGAATTGGAAAATTCCGAATTATAAAATTCGCAAATAATAAAATTCCAGAATTGGAAAATTTCCGAATAATAAAATTCCAGAATTGGCAAATTCCCGTATAATAAAATTCCGGAATTATAAAATTCCCGAACTGTTTATAATATTACCGTATAATAAAATTCCCGAATAATTAAATTCCAGAATTGGAAAATTCCCATAAAATGAAATTCTCGAAAATTTATAATATTACCGAATTTGAAAAATCCCGAATAATACAATTCTTGAATTATGAAATTCTCGAATTATAAAATTCCCGAATTATAAAATTTCCGAATAATAAAATTCCAGAATTGGAAAGTTACCGAATAATAAAATTACCGAATTGTTTATAATATTTCCGAATTGGAAAATTCCCTAATAATAAAATTTTAGAATTGGAAAATTCCAAATTATAAAATTCCCAAATAATGAAATTTCACAACAGTTTATAATATTATTGAAGTTGAAAATTCCCGAATTGTAAAATTCCCTAATAATAAAATTCCAGCATTGGGAAATTCCCAAATAATGAAATTCCCCACAGTTCATAATATAACAAATTATAAAATATCCGAACTGGAAAATTCCAAAATTGGAGTTATTAATTTTTGTTAAAAATATTACTTATTTAATAAAAATACAGTGATCAAATATGTAATATAAAAAAATTATTTTTACTGTTTAAAGTCTCTAAAAGTATTGTTTGAATTTAAAATAACAATAATTTCAAAACAAATTACCAGAAATATACATTTTTTAATTATCATTATTTTTAATTCAAAAAATAATTTTAGAAAATTTAAACATTACAAATATTTTTTTATATAAATATTTGATTATTGTATTTTTAATAAATAAATAAAATTTATAATCAAGAATTTTTAATTGTTTAAATTTGCAAATTTTCTAGTTCTGATGATTTATAATTTGCCAATTTTCTGTCGGGAATTTTATTATTCAGGAATTTTCCAATTCGGTAATATTATAAACTGTTCCGGAATTTTATGTTTCGGGATTTTTCAGTCGTCCCAAAATTTTCGCACTGATTGTAATATTACCGAATTTGAAAATTCCTGAATATTAAAATTTCTAATAAAAAATTGACTAATTATAAAATATATGAACTAGAAATTTTCCGAATTATGAAAATCCCGAATTTTAATAATTAAAAAAATTGTTCTTCAATAAATATTATTTACTTATTAAAAATACAATAATCAAATATTTTGTATAAAATAATATTTTTTTAATGTTTAAAGCTTCTTAAAACTCTTGTTTGAATTTAAAATAACAATAATTAAAAATAATATATTTCTGGATGAAAAATTTGTTTTAAAATGTCCATAGCATTTTCAAAAATTATCTATATCATCTATATTATTTATGTCAGCATATCCATATCATCTCTTTGGTTGAAAATTGATCTATTTCGTTGCAAATTTGTTTTTTTTTGTTTGTTGAAAATTAACTTTTTTAACTTAAAATTTAACTATTACATTTCTAGTTTAAAATTGATCTTTTTTAGTTAAAAATTTATCTCCTGGGTTTAAAATTTAACTATTTTGTTGAAAATTCGTATATTTTTATTGCATTCAAATATTTTTGATTTAAATTTAAATATTTGTTGGTTGAAATGTCATCAATTACATTTTTCGTTGAGAATTAATCTTTTTTGTTTGCAAAGTCAACTAACATATTGGGTTAAAATTTCAACTATTTTGATATAAAATTCCACTACATATATGGGTAAAAATAAACTATTTATGTAAATAATTAACTACTTAGTATAAAATTAACATTTTTTTTAAATTCATAGGGTCGCGTGAAAATTCAACTGTTTTGTGGAAAATTAAACATTTTCAATAAAATATTTTGTTGAAAATTCGTCTTTTCATGTAGAAAAAAATGCTCTTTTTTTGAAAATTCATCTTTTTCTTGTGAATTCAACTATATATTATGAAAAATTTATCTCTTTTGGTTTAACTTAGTTGGTAGGAAATTAGTTTTATTTTTGTAAAAAATTAATTTTTTGAACTAAAAATGTTATAATTACATTTTAAGTTAATAATTCAACTACTTGGTTGAAAAATCAACTATTTTGTTTGCAAATTCAACTATTTTTTGTAGAAATTTCATCTTTTTGGTTGAAAATTCAACATTTGGTTAAAAGTTAAAATTTTTGTTAAAAATTCATTGTTTTGGTTGAAAATTCATTACTTAAATTGAAAATTCTTCTATTTGGTTGAAAATGTAACTGTTTTGTTGAAAATTCGTTCTTTTTTATTGAAAATTAACTTCCTGTCCTAAAATAAAAACGATAACTATTTTCTAAAATTCCCTATTCCAAATCAGGATAAATTAGAAGTAAGCGAATAAAACCTGATAAATCCATTTTTTGAAAAAATTGAGAAAATGATTGCTTCAGTATGTTTGAAATATTATCAATTCGACTATCAAACTCAAGTCAGCGAAAAAAATCTCACAAAGCAAAAAATTGCAAAAGGTTTGTCTCATGATGGAAAATAATAAAAATTCAATAATAGATTATGATTTAATTAGAGTAAACTGCGATAATCTGAAAAATCTGGGATAATGAAAAATTGAATCTTTCTTCGATCAGAAGTAAATTCCCGGTTTTTAAATTAAATTCCCGGTCATTTCCCGGTTTTCTCAACAAGTCGCCAGCCTAAAAATAGTGAAAATAGTCTGAAAATGGTTATTTTACCTATGAATGAGCTGTTTGCTCTCAAGATGTTCCATTCCGGAAGCGACCTGAGCAGCGATATAAATGAGATCCTCGAACTGCATGTACTTTCCATCCCCTGTCCTCAGGAAATCCAGCAAGCTCCCATTGCACATGTATTCCTGGACGATGTAAATCGGTTCTTCCTTTGAACAAACCGCGTAAAGTGTGACGAGGTGTCTATGCCTAAACTGCTTCATGATTGCCGCCTCCTGGAGGAAGGCTTCCGTCGACATCGTTCCAGGTCTTAAAGTCTTCACCGCAACTTCTATTTTGTTCCTCCACTTGCCGTAATATACTTCGCCAAAGTTTCCGTGGCCGAGTTTCCGGATCAACTGGATTTCGTTCCTGTTGATCTCCCATTTATCGCGCAATTCCGGTCCCAAGTCCCACATATCCGGTTGTGGCTTCGGACAGGGTTTCGAGAGCACGTGGCACAGTCCCAAAGCGTTTTCTGTAACAGATTATTTTATTTTTTATTTCATTTCAGAGATTTAAGATGAATTTTATCAATCATCGATAGTTTCCAGGAGAAATGTAATCCAGGGTGTCGAGCGTTAAAAAAAAAAAAAGTTCAAGGACTTTTCCAGGTTTTTCAGGACGAAATAGATCATTTTTCCAGGTAGCTTTTTTTTACAGTGAAAAAATATTTTTCAGTAAATATAGTAGAATTTTTAGGTCTAGTAGAACTAAAAAAAAGTTTCATATCCCAAAAATTCCAATCCAATATTTTTTTTCTGTTGATATAATAAAAGTGACTTTAATTCCGCGTTTAATTAACTTTTTTATTAGAATTTGTTGAAATTGACTGAGTTATCGAATTTCAAGCTAATTTACGTTTAGTTTTCAATGGAATAATTAAATTTTCAACGTAAGAAATGAATTTTCAACTAAAATCATTACTTTTCTACCAAAAGAGACGAATTTTCAACGAAATATTTGAATTTTTAAATAAAAAAGATCAATTTTCAACCAACTAGGTAAACTTTTAAATAAAATAAAAAAATTCAACCAAAAATGGAATAGTTAAATCTCCAGTTTAAAAAATTAATTTTACAACAACAAAAAAAAACGAATTTTCATCAAAGTAGTTAAATTTTCAACCGCGGAAGAGATGAATTTTTAACTAAAATTGTGGAATATTCAACTAAATTGCTTAAATTATCAATTAAAAAAAATTAATTTGTAAAAAAAAAAAATTTCAACAAAGTACTTAAATTTTTAGTTAAAAAAATTAATTAAAAAAAATCGAACCTTAAAAAAATGAATTTTTAACAAAGAAGTTCAAGTTTTAATCAAGTAATTGAATTTTTAACCAAAATCATTAATTTTCTACCAAAAAATACGAATTTTCTACCAAATACTTGAATGTTTAAATAAAAAAAATCAATTTTTAACCAAAAATGGAATATTTAATAATCCAGTTTAAAAAATTAATTTTACAACAACAAAAAAACAAATTTTCGTCAAAATAGTTCAATTCTAAACCAAAGTGATGAAATTTAAACTAAAAAGGTGAATCTTCAACTGGAATAGCTGAATTTTCAACCGTGGAAGAGATGAATTTATAACTAAAATTGTGGAATATTCAACTAAATTGCTTAAATTATCAATTTAAAAAAATTAATTTATAACAAAAAAAAAAAAAAAATTTTTAACAAAGAACTTAAATTTTTAGTTAAAAAAATTAATTAAAAAAAATAATCATTAATTTTCTAAAAAAAAAGACGAATTTTCGACCAAACACTTGAATTTTTAAATAAAAAAATAAATTTTTAACCAAAAATGGAATATTTAATAATCCAGTTTATAAAATTAATTTTACAACAACAAAAAAACAAATTTTCGTCAAAATAGTTCAATTTTAAACCAAAGTGATGAAATTTAAACTAAAATGGTGAATCTTCAACTGGAATATTTAAAAAAATAGAATATCGGTTGACATCACCCTCTCGGTATAATGTTTGAATATTTCGAATACATTTTCAGTTAAAATAATTAATTTTCAACCAAGAAAACGGGAATTTTCAACAAAATAGTTCGATTTTCAACAAAACTGATGAATCTTTAATAAAAAAATTTAATCTCAACAAAAAGAAAGATTTTTCGAACAATAAAGGAGAAAAATCTCATCCAAAATTTTAAGTTTTCAAGTCATAAGGACGAATTAAATTTTCCAGAATAATAAAATTTTCGACTGAACAAGATGAGTTTTCAACAAAATAAGTGCATTTTCAACTGAAAAACATTAATTTTCTAGCACAAATGAAAAAGCTACATTTTTAGGAAAAAAAAAAAAATTTTTAACAAAAAAAAACGAATTTTCAGCCAAATCTGTTAAATTTTTAACCAAAGAAATGAAATTTTAACTAAAATGATGCATCTTCAATAAAAAATACATTTTTATCTAAATCGTTGAATTTTCAACCAAAAAAAGACCAATTTTCAACAAAATAGATGAATTTTTAACTAAAAAAGATAAATTTTCAACAAAGAATAGAATAGTTTAATTTTAAGTTAGAGAAATAAGTTTTCAAACAAATAAAAAAAATTTCAACGAAATAGTTAAATTTTCAACTAAATAGATTAAAATGTCTATCAAAACAAAAATTTCGATGAAAAATGTTATAGTTAAATTTTTCGCTACAAACATTAATTCTCAATAAAAAAATAATTTACAACCAAAGAAGAAATGAAATTTCAACCAAAAAGATTAATTTTATATCAAAAAAGAATAATTTCTGACAAAATACATGAATTTTCTACCAAATATTTTAATTTCAAATTTCAACAAAAAATAACTAAAACAATGAATCAACTGAGATAGTTGAATTTTCAACAACAAAAAATTAATTTCCACTAAAAAAAATTGTCAACCAAAACTTAAATAATTAAATTTGAAGTTAAAACAATTAATGTTCATCCCAACAAATGAATGTTCAACTAAAACTATGAAATATTCAATTGACATAAGTTAAATTTTTAGTTAAAAAATTACTTTCCACAAAAAAACTAATTTTCAACAACAACAAAAACTAAATTTTAGAAAAATAATTACATTTTCAACTAAAAAAGATAAAATTTCAACGAAAATAGAATAGTTTAATTTTCAGTTAGAGAAATAAGTTTTTAAGCAAATAAAATTCAGTTTCAACGAAATAGTTCAATTTTCAATCAAACAAATTAATTTTCTACCAAAAAGGTTTTTCAGGTAAAATGATGATTCACGTTAAAAAAAAATAATTTTCAACATAGTAGTTCCACTTTCAACTAAGTAGTTGAATTTTAAACCAAAAAAATGTTTTGTAGTCGCTATTCACAATTAGCAAAAATTTAAAAAATGTAATCAAATAGTTATATTAAAAGGAAAATCCTAGGATCTCATCCTAGAAGCTCAAATTTTTGATAGAACTAGCAATAATTAACCGTTTATGATAAATTGAATCCTGAACATAAATATTACATTTTTCTTACTTTTGAAATTTAAAAATAAAATTTTGATACAAAAACAAAATAATTTAATACATTTATTTTTATTATTATTATTTATTTTATTTATTTTTTATTTTTTTATTTTATTCTTATTATTATTATTTTATTATTTATTTAAAACGCGTCGAATGGAGCCTTATAGAAAAATGCAAATCAAATTCAAATAGTAAAATTTAATTCTACCATGATAAATAGTTCATCCGGAAATACCTTGAAAATGTATTTTTTTATGTTTTTTAACGTTAAACAAATATTAAAAGTACGGTGTCATATTATTACACATGCGCAGAATCATATTTTGGCAATGAAAAAAATAATCTGCCAATTTTAAAGGACTGTAAGTGGAAAAAATGATGTCACTCATATTGAATTTACTGGGATTTTCTCGCTAAAATAAATAAACTTCTGTAAACCATATGCAACTTTCTCAAATCATATAAAATTTTCTATAAAATCCATAACAAAATTTTGTAAAATAAACAGGGTGGCGATTCGGCGGACGATTTCAAATTCCCGGTCATTTCCCGGTTTTTACCGGTCAAGTTTTTCAATTTTCCCGGTCAACTGAAATAAACATTCATACTTGCCACTAAACGCAAAAATTCATTTTAATTCATGACGTTCATTCTAAACATCCTTCAAGACAACAGAGAAAAAAATTGCAAAATAAATTGATTTTGAAACGAATAATTAAATTTTGCACTAAAAAATATCAATTTTTAACCAAAAATGTAATATATAGTTGAATTTTGAACCAAGAAGATGAGTTTTCAACTAAAACAATGAATCTTGACGTTTCTGGGATATTCAAGTGTTCCAAGTAGAATACATAGAAATTTTAATATCCTACTTGGGACACTTGAATATCTCAGAAACAGCCCATAGACATCCTAGATATCCTGGGGATATCCCAATTTCCGCACTGTAGGATTTCCAACGGATTATCCATGGGATACCCCAGGGACAGCCTGGGAGATAAATGGGATCAAATGGAATATCCCATTTATTTCCCACGTCCCAGGAATAATCCGCTGGAAATCCTACAGTCTGGAAATTGGACGTCTATGGGACGTTTCTGGGATATTCAAGTGTTCCAAGTAGAATACATAGAAATTTTAATATCCTACTTGGGACACTTGAATATCCCAGATATCCTGGGGATATCCCAATTTCCGCACTGTAGGATTTGCAATGGGTTATCCCTGGAATGTCCCAGGGACAGCCTGGGAGATAAATGAGATTGAATGGGATATCCCATTTATTTTCCAGGCTGTCCCTGGGATATCCCAGGGTATAACCCGCTGGAAATCCTACAGTGTGGAAAGTGGGCGTCTATGGGAAGTTTCTGGGATATTCAAGTGTCCCAAGTAGGATACATAGAAATTTTAATATCCTACTTAGGACATTTGGATATCCCAGAAACATCCCGGATATCCTGGTGATATCTCAATATCCGCACTGTAGGATTTTCAACGGGTTATCCCTGGAATATCTCAGGGATAACCCGTTGAAAATCCTACAGTGCGAAAATTGGACCTCTGGGACTTTTCTGGGATATCCTAATTAATACATTTGAATATCCCAGAAACATACCATAGACGTCCAATTTCCGCACTGTAGGATTTCCAATGGGTTATCCCTGGAATGTCCCAGGGACAGCCTGGGAGATAAATGAGATTGAATGGGATATCCCATTCATTTCCCAGACTTCCCCTGGGATATCCTAGGGATAACCCGCTGGAAATCCTACAGTGTGGAAATTGGGCGTCTACGGGACGTTTCTGGGATATTCAAGTGTCTCAATCAGGCTACATAGAAATTTTGATATCCTACTTGGGACATTTGGTTATCCTAGAAACATCCCATACAAATCCTGGGGATATCCCAATTTCCGCACTGTAGGATTTCCAATGGGTTATCCCTGGGATACTCCAGGAACAACCTGGGAGATAAATGGGATCGAATGGGATATCCCATTTATTTCCCAGGGATATCCCGTTGAAAATCCTACAGTCCGGAAATTGGACGTCTATGGGACGTTTCTGGGATATTCAAGTGTCCCAAGTAGGGTACATAGAAATGTTAATATCCTACTGGGGACATTTGAATATCCCAGAAACATCCCAGATATCCTGGGGATATCCCAATTTCCGCACTGTAGGATTTCCAACGGGTTATCCCTGCATATCCAAGGGTCAACCTGGGAGATAAATGGGATATCCCATTTATTTCCCAGGTTTAGCATTAATTTTTTTATTGCAAATTTAACTAATCCCCTTGAATATTCCACATATTTAGTTCAAAATTAATCCGCACTGTAGGATTTCCAACGGGTTATCCCTGGGAGATAAATGGGATCGAATGGGATATCCTATTTATTTCCCAGGCTATCCCTTGGATATGCAGGGATAACCCGTTGGAAATCCTACAGTGCGGAAATTGGACGTCTATGAGACGTTTCTGGGATATTAAAGTGTCCGAAGTAGGATACATAGAAATTTTAATATCTTGCTTGGGACATTTGAATATTCCAGAAACATCCAAGATATCCTAAGGATATCCCAATTTCCGCACTGTAGGATTTCCAATGGGTTATCCCTGGGATACTCTAGGGACAACTTGGGAGATGAATGGGATATCCTATTTATTTCCCAGGCTGTTCCTAGAGTATCCCAGGGATAACTCATTAAAAATTTTACAGTGCGGAAATTGGACGTTTCTGGGATATTCAAATGGCCCAAGTAGGATACATAGAAATTTTAATGTCCTACTTGAGACATTTGAATATCCCGGAAATCTTGGGGATATCCCAATTTCCGCACTGTAGGATTTCCAACGGGTTATCCCTGGGATACCCCAGGAACAACCTGGGAGCTGAATATGGTGTCCCATTTATTTCCCAGGTTGCCCCAGGGATAACCCGTTGAAAATCCTACAATGCGGAAATTGGACGTCTATGGGACGTTTCTGGGATATTAAAGTGTCCGAAGTAGGATACATAGAAATTTTAATATCCTACTTGGGACATTTGAATATCCCAGCAACATCCCAGATATCCTGGGGACATCCCAATTTCCGCATTGTAGGATTTCCAATGGGTATCCCTGGGATACCCCAGGGATAACCTGTTGGAATTCCTACAGTGCGGATTAATTTTGAAGGTATTCCAAAGGATTTTAAATTTTGTAGGGTATTTTAAAAGACTTCAAAGCATTTTCAGGAGCTCTAAAAAGTTCCCAGGAATTTCAAAAGGTTGAAAAGGATTTGAAATAGTCCAAGGAATTTTTAATCCATTTCTACGACCTAAAGGTAGTCCAAAGGATTTTAATGGTTTTAGAATATTTTTAAAACTTACACAGAATTTTAAAAAGTTTTAAACAATTTGAATTTTTTTAGGGTATTTTAAAAGACTTCAAAGCATTTTCAGGAGCTCTAAAAACTTTCCTGGGACTTCAAATGGTGTCAAGGGATTTGAAATATTTTAGGGTATTTTAAAAGATTCCAAGGAATTTTGAATTCATTTTCTGTTATTTAAAGGTATTCCAAAGGATTTTAAATTTTGTAGGGTATTTTAAAAGACTTCAAAGCATTTTCAGGAGCTCTAAAAAGTTTCCAGGGATTTCAAAAGATGTAAAAGGATTTTAAATATTCCAAGGAATTTTTAATCCATTTCTACGATTTAAAGGTGTTCCAAAGGATTTTAATGATTTTAGAATATTTTTAAAACTTCTACAGAATTTTAAAAAGTTTTAAAAGATTTGAAATTTTTTAGGCTATTTTAATAGATTCCAAAGCCTTTTCAGGAGGTTCAAAAAGTTTCAAGGTATTTCCAAAGATTTGAAATATTTTATGGTTTTTTTTAAAGATTCCAAGGAATTATGAGCAGATTTGAACAATTTAAAGGCATTCCAAAGATTTGAAATATTGCAGGATATTTTTAAAACCTTCGAAGAATTTTTAAGAGCTTTAAAAAGTTTCAAGAGATTGCAAAAGATTTGAAATTTCGTAGGGTGTTTTAAAAGACTTCAAAGCATTTTCAGGAGCTCTAAAAAGTTTACAGGAATTTCAAAAGATTTAAAAGTATTTGAAATATTTTAGGGTATTTAAAAAAATTTCAAGGAATTTTGAATCCATTTTCTACTGTTTAAGGGTATTCCAAAGGATTTTTAATTTTGTAGGGTATTTTAAAAGACTTCAAAGCATTTTCATGAGCTCTAAAAAGTTTCCAGGCATTTCAAAAGATTTCAAAGGATTTGAAATATTTTAGGGTATTTTAAAAGATTCCAAGGAATTTTTAACCAATTTCTACTATTTAAAGGTATTCCAAAGGGTTTGAAAGAGTTAAGAATATTTTTGAAAGTTCCAAAGAATTTTAAGAAGCTTTAAAAAGTTGCAAAAGATTTGAAATTTTTTAGGGTATTTTCGAAGAATCCAAAGCATTTTCAGGAGCTTTAAAAAGCTTCAAGGGATTTCAAAAGATTTCAAAGGATTTTAAATATTTGAGGGTATTTTTAAAGATTCAAAGAAATTTTTAACCCATTTCAATAATTTGAAAGAATTTCAAAGAATTTAAAAGAATTTAGGATTTTTTGAAAATTCCAAGGAAAATTCAAGCGTTCTAAAATTTGTAAAGGGTTTCAAAATATTTAAAAGAATTTGCAATATTTAAGGGTACCTAAGAAAAATTCTAAAGAATTTGTAATAGATTTAAATAATTTGAAGGAATTCCAAACTATCTGAAAAATGTTAGGGCATTTTAAAAATGCCAAGGATTTTTCAAGAGTTTTAAAAAGTTTTAAAGGATTTCGAAAAATTTCAAAGGATTTAAAATATTTTAGGGTATTTTGAAAGATTCCAGGAAATTTTCAGGAGCTTTCAAAAGTTTCAAGAAATTTCTAAAAATTTAAAAGGATTTGAAATATTTTAAGGTATTTAAAAAGAATCCAAAGAATTTCAACTATATTTCAATATTGTGAAGGTATTCCAATGAATATGAAATATTAGGGGGTATTTTTGAAGATTTCAAGGAATTTTCATGAGATTTCAATAATGTAAAGGTATTCTAAGGAATCTGAAATATTTTAGGATATTTTTTAAACTTTCAAAGAATTTTAAAGATCTTTAAAAAGTTACAAGAGATTTCAAAAAATTTGAAATTTTGTAGGGTATTTTGAAAGATTTCAAGGCATTTTCAGGAGCTTTACAAAGTTTCCAGGGATTTCAAAAGATTTAAAAGGGTCTTAAAAATATTTTAAGGTATTTAAAAATATTTCAAGGAATTTTTAATCGATTTCAACAATTTGAAGGTATTCCAAAGAATTTGAAAGATTTTAGGATATTTTGAAAACTTCCAAAGAATTTAAAAGATTTGAAATTTTTAAGGGAATTTTAAGAAATTCCAAAGCACTTTCAGGAGCTCTAAAAACTGTCCAGGGATTTTAAAAGATTTTGACAAATACATATATCTGGGTAGCCTATTCACTAGCGACGGAAAAATAGATGGGGAGTTAGATAGGCGCATTAATAAAAACTATGAACCTCCTTGCTTCTCTTTTGCCAAATCCTTCTTGCTTCTCTTTTGGAAAATTATGAAGGGTTTTTTTCATTTGCTTTAACACACACAGTCGTATAGGCCTGGTAAAATTCAGCTTTGACGCATTAGGTCCCTTTCTTCGCGGACGGTGACACATTATTTTTCAAAAATCAGACTTCAGTATACTGAAAAAAATGAAACCTATTACCGAGATGATGCTCCTAGCCTTCGTCGGCTTTCTTATTTCTGCACGTAAGTATAAAATAATAATATAATCTTTATTCATAACGAATAGTAAATACGTTTTGTCAAACATACATAAGTTTACTTTTTTTTTTAAGCGGCCAGTTTTGATTGCTTGTGCATTCCTAAAGTGTCTAGAAACCTAAATTCTTAATTAAAAAAATATTCTTAAATTTTGAACTCTTGAACATTAACTCAAGAGGACATTCACAAGGTTGGTAAAAAGTTTGTCTGCAATTTTCAACCCCTCTCTTCATATAAGACAAATCCCACTAAGATTTCATAATGTTAGGGATCTTCAATGTTTATTCCAACCACTATTTTTTATTAAATACATTATTAAAATTCTTGTTTATCAAAGCTTATACCCTTATACATTGATAGAACTCAAGAAGGAAATCGAACTATTTTTCGTTCAATGTCATTTACTGTAAATTTGGTTGAAATTTTATTTCGGTCTTGACTAAAAAAACCTTTAATTAACGGTAAATTTAAAAATTCCACTTTTTATGGCAAATGTGTTTTTTTTTAGTTGAAGAATAAAAAAGGCAAATTTTCAACAAATTTTTATTTAAAAAAAGTTAAATTTTCAATCGAATACATGAATTTTTAACTGCAAAGGTAAATTTTTTATCAAGAAGATTAATTTTTGACCAAAAAGTACGAATTTTTAATAAAATACATGAATCTTCAACCAAATAGTTTATTTTGTAAGAAAAAAAGAATTTACAACCTAAAAGATAAATCTTCGTATTTTTATTGAAAAATAGCTTCTTCAATTGAAAATTTAACTGTCCATTTTCAGTTGAAAAATATTCTCTTCTAGTTCAAAATTCATGTGTTTTCTTGAAAATTAATCTCCATGGTTGAAAATTCAAATTTTCGTTTGAAAATCAATTTTTTGGTTAAAGATTTATTATTTTAGTAGAAAGTTCATGTCTTTTCTTAAAAATTTAAGTACTTTGTTGTAAATTCCTTTGTTTTATTTTTGGTTGAAAATTATTGTTTTCTACTGAAAATTTATCTACTTTATTATTAGTTGAAAATTTACCTTTTCAATAAAGAATGAAACTATTTGGTTAAAAATTGGAGTCTCGCTAAAGATAAAGTTGGTTCAACGCAAATAGATTTATTTATACCCATTTACGCTCATACATTTACGCTCACAGCCGATTCTTGTGGATCCAGCGCTTTCTTTGTCGAGGCTTTGCTTGTTTAGACATGACGACAACCTTCTATTCTAATTTAAAATTTAAACTAAATCTAAAGCATTGGGAGAACAATTTTATTAGACGTCTAACGAGCGGTACTAAAAAAGAATTATAAAAATTTCTGCAATTTTTCGAATTTTGTATCTCTACTTCAACTCGTGTCATGATCTGCAGGAAAGTTGTTGAAAAATCTAAAATTAACAAGACGCAATCTTTAAAGTCTTATCTTCAATTTGAGTCAACAAAATTTTTGAAAAATTTCACAATTTCAGTCATATCTCGGAAACCCGTAAAGATTTATGAAGTTTAATTTGCAAAAATAAAAGATAAGGTTTCAATGATTCGGTCAACTCTTAAAATTAAAAAAAAACATCTCACGTGATATAAGATTTTTGAAAAGTCAACAATATCTTTACTAGGACTCAATAGACGCGGAATTTCGTAAATTTGCAATGCAAAAAACATGTCTAAGAAATGTAGGGCCTAAAATGTTAAAAAATTTTTGACTACATAAAACACTATATGAAACTTAATTTAAGAGGATAAATTATCGACGAAAAACATTCAATATTCGTACAGTATCTGCTACATTAATTTTATTTTGAAATATTTTATTTTCCTGTTTTGATGAAAAATCTTATTTTCTATATTTTCAGAATATTAAATAGGATAGGGGAGCGGCGCCGAATGCGGCGCGGCGGCTAATGTGGCGCGTTCGAGTTTTCGAATATTAACTCATTTTCTGCTTGTGGAGGTAGTTTCATTACATGTACATATTTTTTCAACGTTACATCATCAAAAAATTGGGATAATCAAATTAATTGCCTGATTTTTATGACGAAAAGTTCGTTTTTGTTCTTTCGCTTGTATTGTCAAAGTAGCTAAAAACAAGTAAAAAATTACAGAATAGTTAAATAGAAGAGGGGAGATTGGAACTTTATACCTTTTTTCTAGTATAATCCTTCTAACTAAACGCCAGGCCATATAATACCCATTTTTATAACATTTGAGAGGGTAAAAAGGGGGCTACTGGAAATGGGGGTGGGTTAGGTGCACATTCAGTCCTAGATTTTTTAATAATATGTCCATAAAAATATCCATAATCAGCGCATCAAAATACATTAATATACAAGATTTCAAAAATATACAAAATTTTTGAATTTGTATAAAAAAGTGCCCATATATTTTTGATAAGTGATAATTTTTTTAATTGCTGCATTGGACTTCTGTGCATCTTTTCGAGGAAATTTGTATACAATAAAACTATAAACTTCTAAAAATTATATACGTTCGAAAGAATGTTTTTTCATATCTTTTGGCGTTATTAAAAAAGTTTCAGCAAACCAATTTTATTATTCAAATTTCAAATATATCTCAAAATTTATGAACTTGTATTTAAATAATTTGTAATATATACCGAATTCCTGAGTTTGCTATTTTTTTAATTGCTGCGTCGGAATTCTGTGCAACTTTCCAAGGAAATATAGCATACAATAATTGTATATAATGCACCTAGGGGGAGAAGAGGGGCTTTTTCGACGAGTGTATGTTTTCAGTACGAGTCGAAAAAGTGCCTCTCCCCCTTGGTGCACACGATATTTTGTATAACAAATGGATGATTTCAGACATTTCTCGAAATACAGTCATGATTTCAGTCTATATTAGATTTTGAATAAAGAAGCATGAAATTTATGTTAACTTTTGCCAGATGCATACCATAAATTACCCAATATTCAATTTAAAAAATTTCTATAAATTTTCGGAAGTTTATGCAAATTTACGGTCTATTTTGGAAATTTTGCCGGTAAATATGGAAACTTTCCATAAATTACCCAATATTCATTTTTTTTAAATTTCCACACATTTTCGGAAATTTATGCAAATTTTCGGTTATTAATGGTTATTTTTCCGGTAAATATGGTATTTTACCCATAATTCATTTGTAAAAACTTCCATAAATTTCCTGAAATTTATGGAAATTTAAAAAAATGAATATTTGGTAAATTATGGTTATTTACCATATTAAACGAAAAAATAACCATTAATTACCGAAAGGATGCATAAATTTCCTGAAATTTATGGAAGTTTTTAAAAATTAATTTTGGGTAATTTATGGTCATGTACCATATTTTCGGGTAAAATTACCATAAATAACCGAAAATTTGCATAAATTTCGGAAAATGTGTAGCAATTTTTAAAAATGAATATTGGGTAATTTATGGTAAGTTTCCATATTTACTGGTAAAATTGCCATAAAGGACCGAAAATTTGCATGAACTTCCGGAAATTTATGGAAGTTTAAAAAAATGAATATGGGGTCATTTATGGTATGTTACCATATTGACCTGTGAAATTACCATAAAGGACCGACAATTTATAGACATTTTTAAATTGAATTTTGGGAAATTTATGGTAAGTTACCATAAATCACGTATGAAGATACCTTAAATTACAAAAAATTCCCAGAAATTTTTTTATTGCATTTTTGATAATCTGGCATAAGTTAACATAAAGTTCATGCTTCTTCATTCAAAATCTAATATAGACTAAAATCATGACTGTATTTCGAGAAATGTCTGAAATCGTCCATTTGTTATACAAAATATCGTATGCACCAAGGCGGAGAGGCACTTTTTCGACTCGTACTGAAAACATACACTCGTCGAAAAAGCCCCTCTCCTCCCTCCAGGTGCATTATATACTATTATTGTATACTATATTTCCTTGGAAAGTTGCACAGCATTCCGACGCAGCAATTAAAAAAATAACAAACTCAGGAATTCGGTATATATTACAAAATTTTTTAAATACAAGTTCATAAATTTTGAGATATATTTGAAATTTTTGAATAATGAAATTGGTTTGCTGAAACTTTTTTAATAACGCCAAAAGATATGAAAAAACATTCTTTCGAACGTGTATAATTTTTAGAGGTTTATAGTTTTATTGTATACGAAATTTCCTCGAAAAAATGAACAGAAGTCCAATGCAGCAATTAAAAAAATTATCACTTATCAAGAATATATGGGCAATTTTTCATGAAAATCCAAAAATTTTGTATATTTTTGAAATCTTGTATATTAATGTATTTTGATGCACGGATTATGGATATTTTTATGGACATATTATTTACAAAGCTAGGATTTTTTTACCCTCTTTTTACCCTCTCAAATGTTATAGAAATGTGTATTATATGGCCTAGAGTTTAATTAAAAGGATTATACTAGAAAAAAGGTATAATATTCCAATCTCCCCTCTTCTATTTAACTATCGCCTCCTAATGATTAATTTCTCTGGAAAGTATATTTCTAAAGTAATTATTCGAAAACTTTGAAGGGTGATTTCACATCCTAAATAGGAATTCTGGCACGTGTAAAAAAATACGTGTACCTTATTTTTTAGTGCTCTGAAACATACTTCAGAACGAATCAAATCGGAGGCGGACACTTGGGTAACATTCCTTGTAAGAAGGTTCTCCATTGGTGAACGAAAGCTTTACGACTTTTAAAAAGTAATAAAATATGGTCTGGCAGAACGAAAAACATTCTCATTTTCCAAATTAATAAACAACTGGTCAAGAAACCTTAAGATCTCTTAACTTTAATAAAAAATTATTGTCAAATTGGACGAAGATGAAATGCATTTTTCTACATTCTATACGCTTTACAGCTTTTCATTATGAGTATGAAGTTCCTAAAGTTAACAAATAACAAAAAATAATTGTTTTTTAAACGTAGGAAAGCTGCTATTTTATAGCAAAAAATAGTTGCGTACAACCCTCAAAATTGCCTCAAGCAGTTTCAACCCTTTAGCGCATGTGAAACTCACCTCACTCATCACTAAATATTTTGATAATCAAATAAAATCATCATAATTAAAAATGCGCTAGGTATTTTCTGATACTGTTTTTAATTGATGCCAAAAGAACACTGATCATAAGTGAATAAGAAAAAGTAAAAGTGCATTAAAACGTTACAAAAACCTTTCAAAAAATATAGCACAAAAAGAAAAACTGAAAAGAATTAGAAGAATCTCCTAATGAAAGATATTTATTAATAAATTTTAATGAGAGTTACAAGAAATGTACGTACAGAAACTATATTCACAAACATATGAAGTACATGATTTTCTGTTGGTGTAAGCAAATGAATCACTTTCATTACAATTGTATAAAAAGATTGATGTTTCTAATTCTTTTTTCGTTTTGCTTTTTGTGGCATATTTTTGAAAGGTTTTTTGTAAAGTTTCAATGCACTTTAACTGTATTCTTATTCATTTATAATCAGTTATCATTTGGCATCAATTGAAAACAGTATCAGCAAAAAACTGGCGAATTTCTTAATTAGGTTGATTTTACTGAATTTTAAAACTATTTGGGTGTGAATGGGGTGAGTTCCACATGAGATATGGAGATGAAACTTTTTTTCTGCTCTTTTGACATCAATTTTAAACCGTATCAGCAAAAACCTGGCATATTTTTTAGTTGGGCTGATTTTATTGAATTTTTAAAATGTTTAGGGGTTGGAGGGGTGAGTTTCATATGAGATATGGGGATGAAATTTTGTGTGTACCCTTTTGGCATCAAATGAAAACAGTATTAGCAAATACCTGGCGTATTTTCAATTATAATGATTTGAATAATTTTTTAAATATTTAGAGGTGAGTAGGGTGAGCTCCACATGCGCTGAAGGGTTTAAACTGCTGGAGGGGATCTGCGATACTTTCTGATACGCAGTATGTATTTGCAGTACTTGAAGCTGTGTGGTGTGTACATACGGAACTTATGACAAAGAAGTAAGAAACTGTGGTAATCTGGCCGACGCAGTAGCTATCTAAAGTACTTAGACCTGGGCATTAGGCACCTGAAGTATTTATGCACGCGCACTTGTTAACTAATATCCGTAGGAATATAATATTTAGCTGCAATAAAAGTGATTAACAATTGCGCAAGCATGTGCACCTCAATTAACTTTTCCGTAGCCGTAAGTACCGCGGATCACAAGTACACAGGTATAAGTACTTTTGGCAACTACTGCGCTGCCACAAGTACCAGGGGGTAACTAGTGCACAGATATACATACTATTGTTGACTGGAGAGCAGGCCCATATACCGGAGGTACCGACTGCGCAGCCACGAATACCGCAGGTATTCTCCGCACATCCATACATAATGTAGGTATTCACTGTGCAGTCATAAATACCATACCCTCTGCGCAGTCATTAATATCCTGGATACACACTGCATAGCCGTGAATACCACGGGTGACTGAGGCACAGGCCAAAGTACGGCGGGTGCCCACTGCGCAGCAGTACAGTAGGTAAATATTAGGCAGACCTAAATACTGTAGGTATCTTGTGGCTCACATGCCGTATGTAAAGCATACCAAATGGAAAAGGTAAAAAGGTATGAAATAGGTATAAGATTAAATATTTCAATACTAGGTAACATAAAACTTGTAATTTTATTCATCACTTTGTGTACAATATACTCGATCAGACTCATGGTAATTTTAACGATATTATTCAGTTTTCATATCGTTTTCGAATTGTTCTCATAATTTGTGTAAAATTTCAGCTGTAACCACGTCTCACAACCGTGAGATGGGTGGCCAGTCTGCGACGGATTCAATACGATGATCTTTTTGTTGAAAACTAATTTTCGAACTTAAAAATTAAGTATTTCATTTAATATTAAAATCTTTTTTTTTTGTTTAGTTATACTACTTTGCTGAGAAGTAATTTTTTTGGTTGAAGATTCATTACTTTAGTTGAAATTTCATCTCTATGGCTGAAAATTTAACTATTCTATTGAAAATTACACTTTTTTTCAATAATTTTTTTTTAACAGAAAATTTAACAATTTCGTTTAAAATTCGTTTTATTTTAGTAGAAAATTTATTTTTTTTTAGTTATAGAACGTCAAATATGAAGTTGGAAATTTATGTATTTAGTTGAAAATTTGTCTTTCTAGTAGAAACTTAAAATCTTTTTGTTTGAAAACTCATAATTTCAATTGAAAATCAAACAATTTAATTTTTTGTTGAAAATTTTACTACTTAATTTTTGGTTCAAAATGAATCTTGATCAGTTGAAAATTCTACAATTTGGTAAAAAAAAATGATCAATAATTAAATCATTAAATTTTTCCTCTTCAAACTGAACGACTTACTCTCTTACTTCATTTCACAAATAAATCATAAACTCTAATTAACAATTTCTTTAAAAAAAGCATTTTTTGATTCATTAAATTTAAATTTTCGCGCAACTCGGACCCGAGCACAACTCTGCCATCTACCAGCACCTAGCCGAACCCCCGTTGCGCGGCATAATTTCGCGCATTTTTTCGCGCACTTTAATCTGCGCAGATATTCAGAGGAAGGACACAGCCTATAGACATTAGTAGCATCGTTTATGGTGGACTCTCAACAGGCAGCGGACACCGCATTTTGTAATCGATTTCCCACATTTTTTGATCACTCACGCACTAAAATATTAAAAATATCGAGAAAAAATTATCGAAAAATCCGTCCTCTCGCGATTTTCTATCAAAAGAAACCGACGGTAAAATACTACTTTGCAAAAAAAAAAGAAATCCTCTCATTTTTGGAGTAGCCACGTGTTCGGCCGTTTTCCTTTATACGTTTTTTTGCTGTTAGTGCGATAATTTCCTTGAAATAAAAGAAACTGGACGTGTCTAGAGTTGTTAATTTACTCGAGGCTCAATTTGTACAAAGTTTTAACCTCATATTATCAGTATTTACCTGCTAATTGAATATACAACGCAGTATGACTCGTGACCAGTAAGAGGAAGCCCGCGGAAAAGAGAGATGTTATTTCTTTGTGTTAGAAAAAGGTGATGCTGAGAAATCATGACGGATTTCGTAGACGGTTGGATTCTCGGCCATACCCTGGGGGAAGGCGCCTACGGAGAGTAAGTATCTATTTATCACGAAAAATCACATTTTTTTCTCGAAAATCTCACTTTTTCGAGGAAAATCAATTTCTTTGTCCGTTAGATTTCAAATCATTTGAAACTTCTCACGCTGATTAACTTAATTATAATTATTTCATTTTGGGCGATTCTACTTTTACCGGTATGGATATTTTCTCTCAATTTGAATTTTTTTTTATTCAAAGGTTTCTCTACTCGTTCGAATCTGACGAAATATTTTCTGGAAAATTCCGTTAGGACGCTTGGGAGTTTTCAAGGTTTTGTAAAGCCTTGCTGATTTGAATTTTTGATTCTATTCTTGGGAAATAAATAGGGAACTGCTACTACGTCAATTTTTAAAGATAAAAGCCGTTTTTCACGATTTTGGAAATATTTTGTAATCAGTTGTAAAGTTTGCGGAGAGAAAATTGGAAAATTGAAGAATATTTTGATGTTATTGTTGCACAGAGTAAAACTAGTAATAAACAAAGCGACTGAAGAAGCTGTTGCTATGAAAATGGTAGATTTGTCAAAACATCCAGACGCTCGAAGAACAGTTCGTAAGGAAACGACCATTCACAGAATGTTATCAAATCCTAACATAATCCAATATTTTGGGCAACGCAGTGAAAAAAATATGGAGTATATATTTTTGGAGTACGCTTCAGGTGGCGAATTATTTGACAAAATAGGTGAGACTCCAAAATAAAAGAATTTCAGACTTCACGCTCTTGCCCCTGTTACAGGCTTCGGACTCGTCACACTATTTTGTACTCTTTTTTTTTAACAATTACACTATTTTTCTACTATTTCGTAAAAAAAATTACACTACATACACTATTTTCAAATAAAAAAGGCCAATTTTCAACCAAAAAATGAATTTTCAACCCAGCAGATTAATATTCAAGCAAAAAAGACACTATTTTCAAATAAAAAAGGCCAATTTTCAACCAAAAAATGAATTTTCAACAAAATACTTCAACTTTTAACCAAATAGTTGAATTTTCAACCCAGCAGATTAATATTCAAGCAAAAAAGACACTATTTTCAAATAAAAAAGGCCAATTTTCAACCAATTCCTCTGGTCTTCACATTTTCATTGAAAGTCTTTTGTACTTTCTACGATTCTTGCTATTTTTTAAATATGTATCATTCAAAGTTTCTAGCGACGATACTTTCAATTTATGACATACGTTTAGCCCTATTCTAGAGTGGTTGACTCAGCCATTTAAAATTACAACAACTAATTTTTTTCGTGCACGCTTATTTGAAATTGCGCAGTTCCGTCACTTCCCACCACGTTCCCTGTACGAGATGTACGGTCATGCTTGCGTCAGTGGCTGACCAATTAAAAAACGAGGCCCGAAGAGCGGGAATTCCTCGCGGTTTGAATTGAGGATTTCAACATGGCGTTATGTGATTGCAGACGACTTTTCAAGAAAATATTCTAAATCTAAAAGTAAGTCATAAATATGCGAATAGTAATATTTCTCAAGTGTGGAATGTATTTTCCCACCTATGTTCCATTTTTTGTCGATTGACGACCTTTAAGTGTCACGAAATGCAATCAATTGTACAAAATTTGGGCTTAGAGTACCCGATCTCATACATTAACATAAAATTTTGGATATTTTATTTTATTTTCTTACACTGAAAGATGTTCATTCGACAAAAAAAATGGAACATGACAGAGAAAATACATTCTACGTTTGAAAAATATTACTATTCAGACCTTTAAAGTAACTTTTGCGTTTAGAATATTATCTCCAAAAACTCGTACGCAGTTGCAGTCCCATGTGCTAACCTTCCTGGCAGCCGACATTTCCACCCATCCTACTTTTCTACACTTCAAAAATATGTATATTGAGAACGTTATAACTTACTTTCACGTTTAGAATATTTTCTCCAAAAAGTTTTTTGCACTCCTATGTCAAGAACTATGCACGAGACTTTTACCGGATCATTATATTGAGTCCATAGCAGACTGTAGCCATCTATCTCACGGTTGTGAGGCTCATTCCACCTATCCTAGCATGGCCGCGACGTCATGCTAGAAAACTCACTTTTCCGTGAAATATGTGAGTCGATTTTTGATTCTATTATATTGATTTTAGTTGGCCCATTGTACTATTTCAAGGATATGTTATATTGTTTATGTCGTATGTCAACAAACACACTTGAAAGACACTTGAAAAACACTGACATGCATGATGCGCAAGTGCGTTAACGGACCGCGAATTTTTCAACTACGTAAGTCGAGGCCGTCTGAACCGTTTCCAATTGAAATGCATAATATTGCGCAGTATACACGAGTGAGAACCCGCGTACTGCGCCTTTCCACTACGCTTCTGGCGTTTTTCAGACAAGAGTCGCAAGCGTCTCTCGCCCCTCGAGCTGTGAAACTACATGGGCCAGCAGCTCTAGGAATTACTAAACTGCGAGTCACTAAACTCAGAATCGGGTGTATTTATCTGTATTATCATTTATAGTATTCATTGATTTCAAATAGACCGCGCTTTCCAGCACATGGGCAGTTGAAAAAGTTGCTGACAGCACCCTCATCGATACAAGACCGGGGCACCAATGAACTTCCCTTGACAAAAATAACCTGTAGGTCACGGTCGAGGTGGGGGCCCCTCAACCCTTCAATTATCGAATGTGTACGTTTGAAGGACGTTAGAATAGGCGGAAATTCACTGTAATTGAGGCGCCGGAAGCAAAAAGGAGATGTAGAATTATTTTGCTGGAGTGGGGTGGCCCCTGAGCACTTGAAAGTAAAGTATTGAATCTTAAATTTGGAATATATATCTTAAGTGAAAACTTAATTTCGCATCTTCTTCTCCTCATGAAAAAAGTTGTAGCTTATTTAGTTTTCCAATTATTGACGAAAAACTGTTCTCTTCTTTGATCAAAATATTTTCATTTTTTTCACTTCAACTCACCACAAAATGGCAGGTTTTTGATTGTTTGCAATAAAACTTATCAGAAGTTCAGGAAGGTTTTCACGAAGGTTCAAAGAAGTTTTCTGGAAAGTTTTAGCTCAATTGGATTAGTAGTTAACAAACTGCTGATGTTTTAATGTGCGACGCGATGGAATTTACTCCACGTAGACTACAGTCCGGCCGGTAAACTGCTACCCAGCGTTAAATGGAACTTTGCCTCACAGCCCGTCGAGAGTTTGTAATTAAAAACACAGTACATATAAAAATTATTGTTTGATAATAACCATAAGTAGTTTCAATATATAAATGGATATTTTTGTGCTGAGAATAATAATTATGTTACATCTCTCCGTATTCCTATAGATGAAAACTCGTAACCTCCATTGTAGTTTTATGGTGGGACCTGTCGTGGTAGTCGCCATCTTATAAGTCAAAGGGTGACCTCTTTTTTAAACGTAAAATTAATGGAACTAAAAAAGTAGATTTCTAATTTTATCGATGTTGAATAAACTTAATACAAGCATGAAGAACATGGGCCTCAAAATTAACGTAAATAAAACAAAAATCATGGTGTTTGGAGGATAATGTGAGAAAACAATGTGCGACATTGTCCTAAATGATCTGAGATTAGAACAAGTTGACAAGTACGTATATCTGGGTAGCCTATTCACTAGCGACGGAAAAATACATGCGGAGTTAGATAGATGCATAAATGAGGGTAAGAAGGTTATCGGTAGAGCAGGGTCCATTCTCAGAAATAAAAATATATCAAAAAAAGCTAAAATGGCCATACATAATTCTATATTTTTACCGACTATAATATACGGTAGCGAGACATGGACCTGTCAAGAAAAGGACAGTAGATGTACAGGAGAGACACTAGTTGATATATGGGAAAGAAATCAGTTAAGATGAAGGTGAAGGCAGCTAGAGTAGTACGCCAGGACAGAAAAGTGTGGCGACAAATAGTTTGTAAACAGAGTGACAATAGAGTGAATGACGCCTGAAAAAAAGAACTTGGATACTAATGGGCCCAAGTGGGGAACTTCACATAACAACCTTGCGAGGCTCTTCACTTGGGGTGATCGCGAGAGAGATTGATCAGCAACCTGGGTCGGAGCAGTGTTGCGGAACGAACGTGTCATTTAAGTAAATAACACGAGAGTTCCTCACCTAGCAAGTCACGACCACGCCAAAAGTGAAATGGATTAATAATATAATAATAATATTAATAATAATATTAATAATAATAATAAATTACTATTGTCAAAAATAAGTAAAATATTTCAGGAAATTTTAATTTTGAACAAAAATAATTTGTATACTACAATCTAAACGCAGCTGAAAGAATTGAACTTAAAATGCGTTGCATTGAACAATAAACATATATTTCGAAAAGAAAACTGAAAGCAGTGATCGACTTTCAATAGGAGCAACTGAAAGTAAGAAAGGATCTCGTTTGTTTGCAATAAGCATTGAAATCGGTATATTTTCACATTTTTAATGTTTAAATTTAAACATTTAGAAAAGTGCTGTCAAAAAAGTTTTCCCCATTTTTCGCGGATTTTATTCGATTATTTTCTAAGATATTATTCCTATTTAATTTATATCTGTTTTCCAGTGACCAAAATCCACTAGGAAACAAATCGCCAAGACCTAGGAATCGAAATTAGAAATACAGCGAACGTTTTAAATTTTGATTTTGGTATTTAATGAGATTATTTACATAACTTGTGGTTTACACATTTTTTTGAGCATGTGTGAACTTTTTTAGCATAGAAAGACAATAGAAAAAAATCGATAACATCCAGGAGTCAAAATCAGAATTACAGAAAATTTCCCAATTTTTTGGAATTTAGTATGTAATAGAATTATCTTCGATTTTTTTCTAGTCAATTTTTTGCTAAAAACTCCACACATGTTCAGAAAAATATTTAACCCGCAAGTTATAAAGATAATTTCATTCAATACCAAAATCAAAAATTGTTTAATTCGCTGTATTTCGAATTTCGATTCCTGGGTCTCGGCAATACTTTTTCTAGAGCATATTTACCACTAGAAAGTTTTCAGGTACTCGAAAAAATTCTGCTCCTCTTTACAAAAGTATTAACATTTTTTTCCGAAAACAGGGGTGAATCGAAACATGAATTATCTCTTAGGACTTAGAAAATAATTGATAAAAATCCGCAAAAAAATTGAAACTGGGGAAAATTTAAAAACTCTGCAAGTAAGAAATTTTTAAAAATACATTTTTTGAGCATAGGTAAGTAAGCTGCATGCATATCAATTCTAAATTTTTTATAATTTTTTAGGATTTTTTAGGATTTCAAACCCCAGAATTTGTTATTTCCCACCCACGCTAATATATATTGTATTTTTTTCCAACTTATAAAGAGAGTTGTGAAAATTCAAACAATATGCCTGCATTCAGAAAATACATGTTTATGGAATTTATGAAAAATCATAATCTTGCACATCTCATAAACTTTCGTTATACGATAAAAAAAATTATGCAGAAATTTATTTTCAAAATCAACCCAATGTATGAATATTACTGAAATTTTAATTTTGAGTTTGGACTAATTATTTGAGTCTATTTTTGGTTTGTATTTTGCTTCAACTAATTTCTTCCCCTGATATTGACTTATTCCACTGTTGTGGTAAATTGTACGTATTGCTGCGATACTCTTCAATAGGGCCGTAATATTCGCGTAATAATGGCGTAATAATATGTAAAAATGCGTGATAAGGCGTAATATGTATTACTCAGTGGGGAGATTATATTGACCCTCGATAAAAATAATTGTTTATAATGTTGGATGTTAATTTTGGCTTTAGGGTCAGAATAAATAATTCAGTCAATTTTTCATTCCCGATGATAGCTGCAGGGCGTGTCATGCACACCCCGAGCATCTAGGACACATACTATCTAGTTGTCCAACTCTTGCGGGAACGACCTACATCCAAAGGCACAATGTGGCACTAAGAGTGCTTTATTACTATCTCTGTCACTCTTACGGCATTAGCCTAAATACCACTCCGCTAAACGCTCCTAGGGAAATAGAGTCAATTGTCGAAAATGAGAAGTACCGCATATACTGGAACTTTATGTTCTCGACAATTTCGTTATCGATTTTTCGGCACTCACTGACAAAAACGGCATAGCCAAGGAGACAGAAAAGAAAGAGAGGTATAAAGACGTTATAAGGGAGTTGCGACGTTTATACCCGGCATATTCTGTTAAGCTAATTGTCTTAATCATCGGCGCTATTGGAAGTGCCACGGTTTCACGGTTTCATAGCCTGAAAAGCATCCCTGCGTGTCAACAAAATGCTGGGACACTTGCGGGGAAAATGCAGAAGGCGGTCGTCCTTGGGTTCGTCTCGTGTCCTCAGGGTGCACGAGACTTCTGGCGGATCATAGTATTGAATTCGTCGCAGCCTGTAAGCACCTATCTCACGATCGTGAGGCGTGGTTCCAGCTGAAATTTTACCGCGATTTCGCTGGGAGCGGGTGCAATTTTTCACATTAGCAGCCGCTCCCAGCGAAATCCTGCGATTGTCCTTATGAAAAACTTTTAACTATATATTATTTACATTCAATATAATTTGAAATGTTTTGTAATGTTTAGCATTTTTTAGACACACGTCTCCATTTAAAATTGTTTATTTAACAATTGTTATTTATAGTTTTAAGTTCTTGCTTTTTCTTCCAGTAAAAGTTGCATTTCTGATTTAATGCTAATAATGTTTCTATTTAAAAAATTGTATTTAGGTAAAATACTGTTTATAAAAATAGCACTTGTATGATTCCTAAATAATTACAAAAAAAAATCAAGGAGATATTTCTGCTAGGGATAAACTAATCCCTAAAATAATTTTAGGATTAAATAAGAAATGCAACTTTGTTACCTAAAGAGAAAGCAAAAACATAAAATTCTAATTAAAGTATGAGAATATTGTCCTCAATTTCATAATTCATTTTTAACAATGTTCATTTTTAAGCTTGAGATAACCAAAACTATAAGAAACATTTTTTTTAATCAAGGAAAATATTTAGGATTTTGTACACATGTAGGATCTTGGAAATCTCAATGCCTTCAATGCTTCTGTAATTTAAATATTTGTTGAATGATTGATAAAATGGAGGAAAATATCCACATTGTTAAATATAAAAAAATTTGAAAGAGAATCTAATTTTTCTGAAAATGTAGTTGAATATATAATTGTTTATTTAAAACGGATTATTCGGAGTTTCATGTTTTTCTTTCGCTTCAGATAGGATTTCCTGAGGTACCTGACATACCCCAAGATGTTCAAGTTCCAGTTATTCATTCAGAACTTTCCACAGGCCATAAAAAGAAAATGAAGAAATTGATTGAATCCAAAATTAATCATTATCGATGCTATACGTATATTCAATTTTAACAATTCATTAAACCTAAAGATACTTTAGAATATTTTAAATAGTTTATTTAACTAATGTTATTTTTATTTTTTTCATTCAGCATTTGTCGTAGGAGAAACTGCACTTCTTTATTCAATTTAAATAACCAACAGCTTATTTTATTCGTCTAAGGATAAATTATGTAACCTCTGTTTGGCTTTATTTTATTACTATTTTGCATTTCCAATTTGTATGAATTATAAAGTTATTATCGTGAACAAATATTTTCTGGAACCGCCACCGAATTCTTTTTATATTAATTTTTACGACATCTAAAATCTAATTATTCCTATACTTATTTTCTATAGTCCCTATTTATTTTCTTCAATAATTTTAATTGCAGCTTTTTCGCACAACAAAAATACAGAAACGAAAGTCCAAATATCTATTTTAAATAAGCAATTTTAACTCCATAGATTTGTTTCTACAGTAAACTTCAATATATCTCCAGAGCTTTTTGTAAATAGAATTATTTTTCGGGCACAAAAAAGAAAATTTCAATAAATTTTTTCAAATTGCCTGGCATAAGTTTCTTTTTTTATAAAATACTTGAATTATATTGTTACATGACAAAAATAAAACGTAATAAAACGTGATCCAACAGCAACGCGAATGTGCAGGGTGGCGAGCAAGATTTTTGTGCTTGGCAACTAGGGATGGGGAGTGACCGAAGTTGACGCCGACCGACTCTGGCGCTCGCCCGGTTCTTGTATTTAAACATTCACTCAGTTCTTTTTCAAGATCAACCAGACCCTTGGTTTTTGAATATTTCTAATGTAATTATCCCAGGTACATAGAGAGACACAATGCGGCTCTAAAAGTGTTATATTACCATCTTAGGCACTTCTATGGTGTTGATCTATTGTCCATCTTGCCATACGCCCAAGGGGAACTCGAGTCCGTTGTGGCGAATGATCAGTGTAAAATCTACTAGAATTTCTCATTCTCCACCACTTAACGCATCCGTGCTACGAAGCCTGATATTGTCCTCCAGGATCTGAACACCAAGATCATTTACGTGATTGGATTCTCGGCACCAGCCGATGGCAATATTACGGCAAAGAAGGAAGAAAAACGGGCAAAACATCAAGCACTTCCTTTGGAGTTAAGCAGGCTATACCAAGGCTACAAAGGCCATCTTGTAGTTCTCATAATAGGCTGTCTTACAGGTATAAAAGCTTCATTTCTTAGTCAACTCAACAAGATTCCGGCTTGCTAGCGTCTGGCTTATTCAATCGCGAACGGGATGCAAAAGGCTGTTCTTCAGGGATCACTTCATCTAGTCCGACCACACTGTTCCTCATAACATTCTACAAAGATTGGTACCTCTAACTTTTTCCAGAGGTGAACAAAGATTGGTACCTCTAACTTTATCCAGAGGTGAAATTTTCATCTCTACCTGTCCCGTCTGCCGCGTAAGGTCATCCGCAACTAGAGACCTGACTTCACGGAACAGTGTTGAACCATGTTTTCTCGCGTAAATTTCCCGCTCTTGCTTACCTTCTAGGACAGAAGGAGGAGAAGTGGATGACGTACACGTTCCAGTTGCGTCGGGATTAGTTGCTTGAAGGAACCATGATCGTCGCTTCCGGAGCCTAAAACTTCTCTCATAATAAGAAATAATAACTTTTGATACTTGCATTTTGTATGAGATAGTCCAATTTCAGATTTAAAAAATACGACTTTTCTATAAAACAACTGGATTTTCAATAAATAATTTCATTTTCAATCCAAAAAGATCAATTTCTGTGATAACAAGAAGATGAATTTTTAATAAAAAATCGACATTTTCAATATCTTAGTTACATTTTCAACCTAAGGCATAAATTTTTCATACAAGAATACGAATTTGAAAGAAAGTTCATATAGTAGCTAAATTTTGATTGGAATGCATTAATTTTCAATCAACAATGAAACAAATTTTCAAAAAATATTTCAATTTTAAGGAAAATACATTAATTTTCAACGATGTACTTTAACTTTCGAACAAATACTTCGATTTTTCACCAGGTAGTTCGATTTCCTACCACTGTATAAGAATTATATATAAAACAGTTGAATTTTTAACAAAAAATGACATAAATCCGAACAGATTAATTTTTGTGAACAAAAAAAACACGAATTTTCAAAAAAGAAATAAATTTCCAATAAAGTAGTTACAAATTCAACCTGAGGAATGAATCGTCTACAAAAGAGAAAGAATTTTCAACAAAGTAAATGAATTTTCTGCTAAAAATGATATATTTTCAAACCAAAAATAAGATTTTTAAATTTTCACTCAAATTTATTAATTCTCAATCAACAGTAGAACAAATTTAAAAGAAAATATTTCAATTGAAAAGCTAATAATCTAATTTTCAACAAATTGATTTAACTTTCGATCAAATACTTCGATTTTGTATAAGATAGTTTAATTTCCCGTCAACAGATAAGAATTTTAAGTAAAACAGTTGCATTTTCAACAAAAAAGTTGATTTTCAAGCGAAACAAATTAATTTTAATGACGAAAGGAAGTCGAGTTTTCAAGAAAATAAATTAATTTGCAATAACTTTGTCACATTTTCAATCAAAGGAATGAATTTTCTGAACAAAAATACAAATTTTTCAGGCTGAAAAATAAAATTTACTATGACCTTAGAATGTAATCTATACACAAAAACGCATCATATTGATATATTCGTGTGGAAAAAAATAATATACTTCAACAAAGAAATAATTTACATCACAGTAAATAATTCACAAAACCCTCCAAAGAAACGAGGGCAAAAAAAACGCCGCCAAATAATATATTCTTACTGGCATTAAATACAAAACTATAGTAGAATTATAATATTATACATTTTAATATTTCAATTATTCGTGTTCCACAAGTGAAATATTTTCAATAATGATAATATAAATTACAGAATTCGTAATTACAAAAATTTCTTGAAAATACACATTTGGCGGGCCTGTCTTCATATGGGAAGTACACCTGCAAGGTGCGTTTTATTGGACCTCGACAAGAGCGCCACCTGACGTTCAATACTCAATGTGAACAGAAATATATACATACATATATATATATATATATCATTAAAAAAATAAGGTTAACAACCACCGCAGGGTCCCACTGGGAGCAACTGTCATCTAAAAAATGACATCGGCTCCCAGTAAATTCGAAGAGACATAAGAAGCCACAGAAACACGAGAGCTTGCATGAAAAAATGCATGGACGTGCAGGAAGCTAGAGAAGTATGCCAGGACAGGAAAGATTGGCGACTAATAGTTTATAAAAAGAATGTGAGTAGAGTGCATGAAGGCTGGAACAAAGACCTTGTATAATGATGGGCCCAAGTGGAGAGCCACACATAACAATTTTGTGAGGCTCTCCACGTGGCGTGATCGCTAGAGAGATTGATCAGCAGCCTGGGTTGGAGCAGTGTTTTGGAATGAATGTGTTATTTAAATAAATAACACGAGAATTGAAATCCATATCCGACAAAAATGACATTTTTTGAACTTTCAGATGGCTGAGTGTGTTTAGGCGACGCGACGGGACAAAGTTACAGCAACATAATCCTTAATATAAAATCTCTAATCGATGTTGTCCATTTCGATTTTCACGATTATATCGTTTTCGCGTGCTATGCGTGTGACATGAGGTATCAGTGAGTTAGAAAGCAATGGAACATGTCACGATTAATAATTTTCGCCATGCATATGAGATGAGGCATCAGTGTGTTAGAAAGTGATGCTACGTGTCATGATTTTTCGTTCTTTAGTTGAAGTCATTGATTCCAACGCAGCTGCCTTGATCTGCGCTTGCTTGGATTATAGTGACGTTCATTGTCTACAGTGTGCGCCTGCATATGAATTTTAAATATGTACGCGAATTAGAGCCAATGAATGCCATTCAGTCGAAGCATGCGCATGTCTTACGGGATCAGTGTTGGAAATAGTAATCGAATCGAATTGTAGTTCGAGTTCGATAATACGATAACGCGTTGCTTCGTATTTAGTACTATGATCTACGTGTCGTATACAATATGAATGAATTATGAAAGAAATAAATTTAAATAGAGACAGAGTTTGTAAAAATCGTGTACGTTTCGGTTCTACTTTACCTATATGATTAAAATATCCATTTCCTTATAGTGACATATTCGAATAATTATTTTTTTCAGTTTGAATAGAAGTATATCACAGATCTGTGTATGTCTACAGATCAAACATTTTATAATTTAAAAAGATGTTCAAAATTACCATTTTTACGCTCTAAAGGGACACACACATTTAAAAAAATCACCGATACTTTAAGTAATTGATTTCGATAATTTGAAGGGATTTCAAAGAAGTTCAAAGACTATAGGGTATTACTTTAAATCCAAGGCATTTTCAGGAGCTTTAAACAATTGCAAGGAATTTCAAAAGATTTCAAAGAATTTGAAATATTTTGAGGTATTATGAAAGATTTCAAGGAGTTTTTGATTGATTTCACTAATTGAATAGGATTTCAGAGGATTTAAAAAATTTCAATTGATTTTCAAAGATTTAAAATTAATATATATTGTAGAAAAATATTTGAAAGAATTTCAGAAGATTCCAAGGAATTCGTTATCTATTTTAATAATTTGAAGAAATTTAAAAGGACTGGTGATATTCAACGACACTGAATTTAGCTATACACATAGATTTGAAAATTAGGGAATTTATATAAACAAAAGTATTTGTCCTATCGGAAAACTGAAGACATATCTGGATTCGTCTCAGCCATATCTCTAGGAGTTTTTTAAATTATGCAAAAATAATGATTTTTGAACAATTTAATTGTTATAAACAATTTAATTATTATCAACAATTTAATTGTTATAAACAATTCGGAACTCAATATAAACAAATGTATCAGTCTGAAAATATCTTCAAGCACGTTAGTAGAAACTTCAATAGAATACCACCAGGAGTATTTTGAATCATCGCAAAAAAATAATTATTTAAACAAATACAATGCTTATAAAAAATATATATTTTTCATTGTCTATAGTACAATGACTTCAATTAACACTAAATAAACACAAATTAAATGAAGATACCACTATTTCCAACACTAACAAATAATTCATAGGAAATAATTCATTAATTAAACATTGATTTTATCCCCTCCACTGCCACTACGCAACAACAAAGTCTTTGCAAATGGATTTCAATATTCGGATATATAGCTGGAACTAACTAAAAGTCGCAGAAAAAATCTGAAGATATCGTTGGATGCATCTTGGCCATATCTCTAGGAGTTTTTTTAATATTGAAAAAAAACTATTATTTAAACCATGACATTGTTTATAAAATTTATTATTTTTTTAAACAATTATTGAACAAAAATCCATCTCAAACGACAACCAAATGTCGTTACTCAAATATAATGGGATACAAGTAAATTTTTCAAAACAAAAAAACTTCAATTTAAACATTATTTTTACCCCCTCCACTCTCATTAGAAAAATCCTTTGAATATGGATTTCAATATTCGGAAATATAGCTGGACCATTTTTCAAAAAACGAAGGCTTTCTTTTTCTGTATTATGCCATTGAGATTATGTGGTAAAAATATTACATCGAAACATTCATCCGTGTGGGAGGAAACTGCTGTTATGTAATAGGTGGGCTAAAATTCAAGCCTGAGGAAGCGCCTTAAGCGTCTATTCTCAATAAACTCTAACTATGTCAAAAATATACGAACTATGTCAATGACCTTTTGTGAATGAAGCGTTTTAAACTTGACCCACTATATGTTTCAAAAATCCTGACCCCTCTACAAATAACTAAATAACTTAGTCGAAAAAAAATCGCTGAAAAAGAGTAAAAACATCTTGTGAATCCTCATTTTGTTACGAATAAGTGAAATATCATTTGATTACGATGCGTCCATAACTTTCGATACAAATTTGCAGTGAACGTGAAAAACGTGGTTAAACGCACCTCTTGTAACTTGGTCAACTTTCCACCGTTGTACCTTGTAGAAAAATGCATGAATTATTTTGCAAAAAATCGAGTAGTTACCTTGAAGATTTATTTATGAGTGCGTTTTCGAAAAATTCGAAAATATTTATAACTTCGGTGTCGGCAGTAAATAAAAGCGAAGGATGCTAACTGAGCTTCTAATAAAGCTGGAAGGCTCTACTGAGGCCCAACATTTTTCACAAAAATCAACAAATTCAATGGTAAGTTTTTAAATACAGTTAATTACATCAATAACTTGCTATTGCATATTATTTTTTTCTGTTTTTTTTCTACGATGGTCGACCTCAATTGTAATCGATACGTTGAAGGGATTGCCGTCCACTATTGTCAAAGTCGGTTGACTCACGCGGCACATTCTACCAGATGTACGAAAGTTGAAGAAAAAAAAGGTCACTTTATGAGTTAATAAGGCTAAGGATCAAGCAGGACATCGATGCCCAGGAACCCGCTAAGAGTATCATCGACTTCTTTTCTTTTTTTTCCATTAAAAAAAAAGCGGAAAACCAAAATGTGCGATAGCATGTAATTGATGTAATTAACTGTTTTTAAAAACTCACCATTGAATTTGTTGATTTTTTTTGAAAATGTTAGACCTCAGTAGAGCCTTCCAGCTTGATTAGAAGCTGAGTTAGCTTCCTTCGCTTTTATTTACTGCCAAAACCAAAGTTATAAATATTTTTGAATTTTTCAAATATGTGCTCATAAATAAAACTTCAAGGTAATTACTCGATATTTTGCAAAGGAATTCATGCATTTTTCCGAGAAATAGAACGATCGAAAGTTGACCAAGTTATAAAAGGTGCTTTTGACCACGTTTTTTCACCTTCACTGCAAATTTGCATCGAAAGTTATGGACGCATCGCGTTCAAATGACATTGTACTTATTCGTAATAAAATGAAGATTGACAAAATGTTATTCCTTTTTTTATGCGATTTTTTTTGATTGAGTTATCCAATGATTTGTAGAGGGGCCAGGATTTTTGAAACAGATAGTGGATATGATCCTTTTCCTTACAACTTCAACTACCTGCATCCACCTACGGAAGCTTCGAACCTCGAGAATACACCAATGACCTACACAGTGTTTAGCCCGGCGCTGTACTCAAGTCAATCCATGTATTACGCACTCAACCAGAGACTCAACTAATACCCGGGTGGCGAGGAAACCCATAAGCCCTCGCACGGCTATTTAAATTGATAGCAGAGGAAAGCTGTCAAACCATTTTCCATGGGACCTAAGGATTCCATAGGACTAAATTCGAGATATAAGCAGCCCGGACCGGAAACCCATCAATTCGCAGTTCTCGGAGTTTACTTACCAAGTTCTTTGAACTATTACGTGAAGTGATTTGGTCATACAAGAAAATGATTTACTCAAATAAAAACTTCAAATACTGGTAAATTGAGAAAAATCCTTAATTTAACTTTATCAAATTTTCAGTGTCAAAAATAGATTTTTAAATCAGTTCATTTGTTTTAAAGGTGGGGATAATTTGAATCCACGTTTCAAGGAAAAGGAAAACGTCAAGTGTCAATTCAAATAATTTCAACCAAAAAACAAAATTCATCATAGTATATGTCAGATTTTTAAATTTTTAGTTACATTTTAAAGTAAAGTTAAATTTTGTTTCGAACATTTAAAAACTCCTGAATCTTTTTTTAAATTTCAGTTTGAGTAACAAATAAATTTAAAGACTCATTGAAGTAAAATTTTGCATAAAAATAAGCAAATTAGAAGGGTTGACAAATTGACTAATATTTTGCGATTTTTCTTTATACCTGCTAAATATTAACCCTCCGTTTACATACTTATTTTTCGCACCTTCCGTTTACACACAGGGTCTTTTAAGTCCTATTCAGTTTTTGAACTGTTTCTGGTTTTCAAAAAAGTGTCTATTCCTTGAAAAATACCCAAACTCTGAATATGTTTATGAAAAATATTTAAATAATGAATAATTATTGTGAACGTCCAAAGTAATGTACGAAATTCTTATTTGAAATACATACTTTGTTGCTTCCGTAAAAACATTGAGCCGATTCCTTTGACAATAGCCAAACTCTGAATATGTTTAGGAAAATTGTTTAAATAATTAATAATACCTAAATTTTGCGAAATCCGTCGCGAAATGGAGAAAAGTGGGTACAAATTTGAGATGTCCTGTACATGTGAAGACCATAAGACTGTAGTTGTAAGCAGCAAAGCAAACACGGCATACAGACCACCTGTCAAAATCGGGCTCCCATGCTCTGAAGTCCGAAGACAGTGATGTCAATGTGGGCGCCTTCTGCTACTGCGCTTGCGTTCGGGCCACGCACTGGTTGGCCGTAGTTGGCGCGCAAATCAAAATTGGATCTTTTGAGAATACATAAAAAATATTGAAAACATTATAAAAAAATATTTTAAATCATTTTTTCAACAAATTTCTTCTGAAATTAAATGTTTTGTGAAATATAAGTTATTCTTCGGAAGTCAAAGAAAATAAACCTAATATATGTTTTATACATTTTTTTCTTGTCTAAAATCAAAAGTTGTACATTTGATATACATTCTTGTGCATTTTTCAATCACAAGAATTGTTTTTAATTCCAATTTCGAACTGCATCACTGGTCCGAAACACACATTGCCACTCGCGAAATCGGGACGCCCTTCCTTATCGACCGCGTATCCAGGCTTCGAGTCTCAGCAGTATGCAAATTTATCCACTTTGAAATTATAATTTAAAAATAATAAAATTATAAATTTATCAAGCCATCCAGAAATAAATTCAAAAACCATCAATTTCGAATTCTCAAATTTCCAAATGAGGCCCCCTGCAAATTTATACAATTTTCCACATGGATAATTCCAACATGAAAAAACTGGCAAGCGTCTACCTTTCTTTATGAATAAAGATATATAAATAAACATAGAAACAGTCTTCCGAAAGACATACTTAGTTGACTCCGTAAACAAATTGTGCCTATTCCTTGAAAAATAGCTAAGCTCTGGATATGTTGAGAAACATTGTTTAAATAATTAATAATTATTGTAAATTTTCAAAGTATCATACATAGAAAAGAGTTATTTGAAAAACATTTTTTATTGATTCCGTAAACAAATTGAGCCTACTCGTTGGAAAATGTTCAAACTCTTAATTTGTTTATCAACATTGTTTAGATAATAATTAATGCTTTGAAATTTGCAGAGCATTATAGAAAAATGTCACTGGAAATATATTCTTATCTAGTTCTGTAAAAAATTGAGCCTTTTCGTTGAAAAATAACCAAACTCTGAAATCCCTTACAAAAATTGTTTAAATAAATAAATCATAATTATTTGGAATTTGTAAAGTACTACAGCAAAGAGTCATAGCAAATATATCCTCAGTTAAATCTGTAAAAAAATTGAACCTATTCATTGAAAAACAAAATATATTATAAAGAAATGTTAGTTATAAATAATTAATAATTCTGGAAAATTTGCGAAACATCATGAAAAAAACTCATCGAAAAGACATTCTTATTCGATTTCGTGAACAAATTAAGCCTATTTGTTGAAAAATATATAACTTCGAATTTCTTTACAAAAATTGTTTATAAATCTTGTAAATTTGCAGAACAATATAGAAAAAAGTAATCTGAAATATATTCTTATTTAAATCTGCTAAAATTGAGCTTACTCCTTGAAAAATAGCCAAGCTCTGAATATGTTTATAAAAATTGTTTGAATAAATAATACTTATTATAAATTTGCAAAGTACCGTAGAAAAGAGTTGTTGGAAATACATTCTTGGTGATCCCGTAAACAAACCAAGCCCATTTATTGAAAAATGGCCGAACTCTTAATTTGTTGAAATAATTAATAATTATTCTTAATTTGCAAAGCATAATAGAAAAAGTCATCGGAAAGATATTATTAGTTCATTCTGAAAAAATGGAGCCTATTTGTTGAAAAATAGCCAAATTCTAAATTTTTTCATGAAAATTGTTTAAATTACTATTAATTGTTGTGAATTTTCAAAGTATAATACATAGGAAAGAGTTATTTGAAAAACATTTTTTATTGATTCCGTAAACAAATTGAGCTTACTCGTTGAAAAATGATGAAACTCTTAATTTGTTTATCAACATTGTTAAATAATAATTAATTCTTTGAAATTTGCAGAGAATTATAGAAAAATTTCACCGGAAAGATATTCTTATCTAATTCTGTAAAAAATTGAGCCTATTCGTTGAAAAATAGGCAAACTCTAAATTTTTAAATCGAAATTGTTTAATAAATCTGTCATTTTTTATCCAATTTGAAGAAATTTTGATGAATATTCTTAAACTTTATTACTGATACTTTATTTTGATACTTTTTGATAATAATTTATTTATTATTAAGAAAATATGTTATTCAGCGGGCCCATGCACTTTTTTAATGGATACGATCCCGAAACTCTTGCACTAACACTCATATACTTTGTATCGGTGAGGGGGTCACGTGGTGTAGATTAGAAAGTGGGGATACGCTATTCAAGGCAGAGGGTTTTTATCAAGAGTATAAAAACTAGTACCTTTCACGCGCAGAGTAACGGAAGTTTGGAAAGAGCGCATGTAGTAGTAAAAGATCTTATTAAAACTGCAATGGAAGAAAATCAGAATGATTGAGATGGAAATTTAAAGTTAATAACCATAGTTTATAACACGTCAGCACATGAGGGGACAGGATTTATACCGTTCGAACTAACGTTTGGATGTAAGGCTAACATCCCTTCCGTGTTAGCAACTACCACCACCACAAAGATATGGTCTTAAATTTTAATAATCGCAAAACATCAAAGTTAGATGCAGATTGGCTAGGCCCTGCCATAATAGTTGCAATTGGAAACAACAACAATTATACAATACTTCTAGAAAGTAATAGAGTGCAGGTTCACGCCAATTAATTAAAATCATTTGACTACTGATTGGCAGATTGACGGTAATGCTGCTGCTCATCCTGCCCGCTTTAATAATAATAAACAAACAATTATTGTACTCGATTAAAGTTCCCCAACTTGAAAACAAAACTTGCCAAGTGCAGAATCTGATTACTGTACAAAAAATATCCAGAGTACATTCCTAGCAGTAATTCCCGAGCACGATTATATCCTACTGAATGATCAGAGGACGTTTTATGTACCCAGCGACGAGTAGACTATCAATAATTGTGAAAGACTGAACAAGATTTACATATGTAAGAGATTGCACTCGATACACTCAATTTCAGAAACCAATTCCTGCGAGAATTTAATAATTAGAAGTAGTATCAACAAAAAAGCCTAGTCAAGAATGCTGCCAGTTCTCCCCGTTTAGGATCAATGAAATTGTTTTTATACAGTTAAAACAAGAGAATTCGTATATTGTCTTTCCCGAGAAACCAACAACTCTACATGAACTTTGCGATACCTCTGATGAGTATGTGAATTTAGTATCATCGCAAAAAAAAATAACCAGTACCGAAAGTACAATCATGAAAATTAGTCCCTTAAGGCCATGTGACGAGTGGGTCACGTGACCAAGCTAGTCCTCAATTTTTTATTGTAAACTTACGTCCAAAATAAATAAGATATCGCGCTTAAAGTTTGGGAGATGAATGAGAAGACACTAAAGTTCACGCCTCTGCTCTTTTTCGGTGGAAATTTTGAAAACGAAATTTCCGGATAAAATAAAACTGGAAGCTATATCGATACTATGCTTTGTAAACTTACGTCCACGCGGAATGAGATATTGTTCTGAAATTTCAGCACGCTAATTAGAAGGCTCGAAGGAAGTCAACTTTAGTCCCAAATATTTAAAATTATAAAAAAAATTTTCCGGTTTGCCAATTATCATTTATTGTCAAATTTTTTAGTTACATGCATGAACTGATCAAAAATAACATGGGTTATTTCGTTTTTCTTACATTTGTTAAAATTTTCGAGCAATATTTTTGATGACTTCATGCATGTAACTAAGAAAATTTACAATAAATGATCATTGGCAAAACGGTCGGTAATGTAGGAAATTTTTCTTTGTGAACAAATTTTTTGAAATAATTTAAAATGTTTAGGAACAACGCCAACTTCCTTCAAGCCTTCTACTTAGCGTGCCAAATTTCCAAAACGATATCTCATTCCGTGTGGACGTCAGTTTACAAAGAAAAGTATGGATATAGCTTCCAGTTTTATTCGGAAATTCTTTTTTTCAAAATTGCCACCGAGAAAGAGCAGAGCCTTGAACTTTATTGTCGCCTCTTTCATTTCCTAAGCTTTAAGCGCGATGTCTTATTTATTTTGGACGTAAGATGACAAAGAGCAATTGAGAAAAAAGTGTTCAAATAGAGGCGCGCGCAGTCACTATCGGTCTAATTGTGTACCTGTCGAGCAGGCAGCGATAGAGGAACGGTCTTGGTTTTAGGCGTATGGCATACCGTCGCTACATTTTGAGCCAAGACATTCCCGATAATAGCTGCAGAGCGTGTCATGTACACCTCGAGCATCTAGAACACATACTATCCAGTTGTCCAACTCATTCAGGAAAGACCTACATCCAAAGGCACGATGCGGCACTAAGAGTGCTTTATTATCATCTCTGTCACTCTTACGGCATCAGCCCAAATATCGCTCCGCTAAACGGTATATATATTCAATGTAAACAAGAACTTTACTCAATTTAAACAAGAGATTTATTTAAACTAACCAAAAATTTGTTTGAACTAAATAAATGAGGACAAACAAAAAATGTCTTTGAATCAAACAAACATTTGTTTGGCCCTATATAAAAGAAATGATTTTTTTGATTTAAACAAAATTTGTTTAATTCAAACAAACCTTTTTCTCACTGCAGTATGAGCAAAAGAGGTAAGCTATCTAGCGTACATAGGCTAATATTACTATGCACATTGCACAGTTCCGTATTCGAACTGGCGAATATCAATAATATTCTGTTCAAATTTGCTGCGGATTTCAAGCTTCGCCTCATAATAAATGGCCTCAAACTGAAACAGCAACGTTTCCTTGCCCATACTGTTTTGTTTCACTAAGTGATATGAGAAGCAACAAAAATGATGAGAATCAGTTGAGTGATGCCCATGCAAGTACATCTGATACCTGACGAATGGGAAATCCCATGAAATTGAAAACATATGGTAATCTGAGAAACGATTACGATATATTTTGTCTCACAGGAAGAAACAAAAAATACAGTAAAGTCTGCCACAGTACAATAATTCTTGCACATGTTGAAGAGAGTTAAAAATATATCGACAATAACAATGGCCTGGGATTTTGGTCGAAGCAAAGTGGAGAATCAGTTCACCGCGAGTTTTGGAAGTTCTGGGATTGTTATAAAATAAATTCATTAATAGATGAATCTTATTCATCAAGACTGCTCAAAGTAGTGATTGAATTTTCATCACTGCATATCAAAGTACAATATTTTAAGGAATTATGCAGAAATATTGACCAATTGACCTGAAAGTAGTTTTTATTAATCATTTCCTATCGTTTGAATATGTAGAATTTTGCCACTAACAAGGAGAGGATGCGAGATGGACATCGCCGATTCAACTGGGGCTTCACAGGATGAAAGAAAATCAAAATCCATTCGGGGAGTATTTTTTCGTTCGATCTAATGGGCCTTAGTTTCCGAGATATCGAGGTTTGAGTATTTGCTCCCGAGCGCTCGCCTGGCCACTGCAGAGCGGAGACCCCGGACTTGGCACTTACTCACAGTCCGACACTAATTTTGTGATAAACGGAAAGTCCACAGGGTTTCCATATCATTTCTGTAGCACCATTCTTCAGACCATCTTTTAATAGGACGCATATTTTGTTTAATTGTAAAAAATAAAATATAAAAATTTAAATATTATAATAATGGGCTCGTACAGTGGGTAAAATTTTTTATAACAAGAAAATTTTCTAAAAGAAGTTAGATAAATATTTTAAGGTCCCTTATTAAAAATTTTGTTTACAAAAATTTCTACGAAAAGTTTCTAAATGTTTTTTTGTTTGTTTGTAAATCGTGTAACTTCTTTATAATTATCACCTCATTTCAGTTCACTGAAATTGATTTAGTTGATCAATATACACTTCAATTGAATAGGACTTCATATTTATCACTTTTGTTCAGCAAGCATAACATAAGTTCATTTAAGTGTTTTAATAGTGCCTTGGTACAATAAATCCATTATCTCGATTGCATCTCCCCCTAAAAACGTTTCCCAGGCTATAAAAAATATTTTTAAAATGCCTCCGTTTGTGATACAAAATGCTCTAGGAAAGAAGAAAATGAATAATATAAATTAGATTACCAATTACTTAAAAAAAAAAAAATTTAACCAGAAACTAATTTTTTACACATTTTAGTAATTTACTCGTTAGAAAAAAATCGCAAAAAAACACAGCTTATACTATGACAAAGCTTACTTTATTGCGCTTAAAAGAAGTCCCCAGTCCCCATGGTTTTTTCGCGTCACTCTGTCCTTGCTTGACTTTCGATGACGACATCTTTGATCTGAACAGTCCGAAAAATTAAAAAAAAATCGTATAGATGCATTCATATTTTGACTGTGCATACGTGAAAACAAAATTACAATATATTTATAACAATTAACGTAAAATGCATTTGAACATGACTATGCTATCTCTCGTATTATACGTAGTAGGGAGTTATATTTTGGCTCAAACTGCTTAGAAAATTGCAATAAATACAATCAGATAACAATCAGGAATCGCAATATTAAAACCTAGTAATTAATAACAAATAATCCTGGAAGACCGATGAATGGTAGTGTGAGTGTGAGAGTACTATGGACTGTGTAACTATGGGATACCATAGCTAAAGGTCACCTCGGGGGGTATATTCGTTTTTTTTCAGGCTGTAGCTACTCTTTTTCAATTTCATCTATGGTATCCCGCTGCGTACTCACACCCACACTACCATTCATCGGTCTTCCAGGTTTATTTGTTATTAATTAATAGGTTTCAAGATTGTCATTCCTAAAAATGATATTGTTACTTTCATTATGCAACTGCTTTGAAGAAAATTAGTCTTCTTCCTTACAAATTCAACAATTTAGTAGAAATGTTTTTCGATTTTTGGTTACATACTCCACTTGTTCTTTTCAAAAGAAACCAAACCATTGAATTTTTATCAATGTAGTTCAAATGTCAAGTAACTAGTAAAATTTTCAAACAGAAAAGAGAAATGGGAAAAAATGCGCATCCTCGGTAAAAGTGAGATTAATTTCAGACTAAAATGCTTGAATTTTCAACCAGAATAAATGCGATCTTTTCACCAGGAGAGATAACTTGGGAAACAAACAAAGTCTAATTTTTAACCTAGAATCGAAAAAAATTTCTACTCAATTGTTCCTCAGTTGTTAATAGAATTTCACGAGATTTCATTTCGAATTCACCCTGAATTCGTATAAATTCTTTTAAATTCTGCAGAATTTTCAGGATTTTTTTTAATTCACGAGAATTTTTCAAAAATAACATCTCTTTTAATTTATAAAATAAAAAAATTTATTGCGGCAATATAATTTACGAATAAGTTAAGTGTTGAACAAATTTAATAGTCAATTATAATAAATTGAATTATACTTATATTCACCATTTTTTGAGATGATAACGATAGCAGAATTTACCTACAAATGGGATATGAGAAATCCATTATGTACTCCTTTAACAGAGATAAAAAAATGAAAAGGAGCTTCTTATTGGAGGCTACAGACATCATCATGTGGTACCTTCTAATTATTTTACACAGATATTTTGCAACATTAATTGAATATAAATAATATAGATAAAAGAAGTATATCTTCAACCAAAAAGAGGAATTTTTCACTGGTTAGATGAATTTTTAGCGAAAAAGATGAATTTTCTACCTTGATTATTAATTTTCCACCAACAAAAGACGAATTTTCAACGAAGTAGTTAGACTTTCAAACAAAGACATGAATTTTCAACTAAAATGATAAATCTTCAATACAATTAATTACAAAAACAATAGTTTAACTTTTGAACAATTAAATAAATTTCCAATTGAAACGATGAATTTTATACCACGAAGATCACTTTTCTATCAATAAAAACAAATTTTCAACAATATTCATGAATTTTCAACGAAATACTTACATTCTCGATCCAAGAGATGAATTTTGTTACAAAATAGTTCAACTTTTACTTAAGAAGTGGATTTTTCAACAAAAAAATATGAATTCTCTACAAAGAATGTAATAACTGATATTACAACTAAAAAAAATTTCATTTTGAATTAAAAAAAAAATGAAATTGATTCAAGAAAGAAGAATTTTCACCAAAATATTCGAATCCTCAACCAAAACTGTTAGAAGCTTTCGCGGGTTATCGAAACTACGAATTGTAGAGGGCGCGAGGAGCGTGTTTGTGAGGAGGCAGATTTCGTGACGTTGAAATCGAGCGGATGTGCGCTGGTGCGAACCGAGACAATTTGTTTAAATAACCTGGAATTTATAATGTTTGTCAGGCATTGCCTGTTGTATTGTGTACAGTTTGTTGTCTTAATAAATATGTGTTAACAATCAGCGGTGGGATAAAGCCCAAACTCTAATAAATTGGGGAAGAAATGATGATCGCCACGTGTTCGTAACGACGCCATCGGTGAGAAATCTCATGCCAAGAGTTTGATTTGGGAATTTCTTTGGATAGATGACCAGTTCTGCGTTCTAAAAGTGCATTAGAACTCTGGCTAACAGAAACATACGTGCCAATGTTGTGAAATAGGCTGAGAAGAGAAAATTTCAACTTTTCAATTGCCTTTCCCCTTCCATTCTATTAATGGCCTTGGGTGCTTTTGTGTTCGGGATTCAGAGGTTATGTTTGATAATTGCGAAATAGATTTATACGATTCATAACGAGCGAATCTACCCGTCACCACCGACACGCTGGACGAGCGATATTTGTGTCTGGTGAAGAAGTTAAATCGGCAACCTAGCGTGATATGTACCAAATAAATTGCGAGCATTAAAACTTTTGTTACGAAAATAGAACATAAAATATGAAAATAGTTGTGCGAATTAATGAAAAGTTGAGCGAGATGTACTGTGAAATGGCTTATCAACAGTTTCGAGGTATTCCTTCAGAGGATTTCGAACAATTTGAGCGAAATATATTAAATAATCAACCGGTAGCAAGTATTAATTCGCGTTCAGAAAATGATAATGATTCATTATCCTCTTATCTTTCATCACAGTCTCAACCACAAGGTGGAAATAATGCGTTTGAATGGTCACGATCCATTGATGAAACCCATTTAGAGCGTACTCTTCGCGATCCGATTCAGTATGTTAACCCTAACCTCAACGCAAATAGAATGGGTAATCAGGGGTTAGCCGTGGGGCTTAGTTCTTAGGGATAAGTTGCGTTCGCTGCGTTAGACATAGGTGTTAAGTAGTTCGAATCCCGCCGCAGAATTTCTCTCGATTTTTCATAGGGTCAAATATATATGTGTGTGTGTGTGTGTGCAGTGTTCAACTGTATGAAAATAAATATAACTCAAGCATAAGCCTATGTGGGTAACTATAACATCATGAAATAAAACCTCGAAGTAATTTTTTTTTAATTTGGGAACACTGTCTTCTAAAAACTCGTTAGGAGTCATCGAAAGTTTCATTGACTGGCTTCGAAGCATTAGTGGTTGACTCAGTCATTCAAAATTTCAACAACTAATTTTGTCCGTGTAGTATTTAAAATTTAATTTAAGCATTTATTACTTGCAAATAATATTTGTGTATTTAATATTATTATTAACATTTAAACAAAATTTATTTGGACAAGGATAAAGTCTGACATCTCAGATGTAAAATCAGACTAAGAGCAATAAAATATCTTTATTGGTTTCCGAATTAGGACTTCATTTGTTCAGTCGTGCACAACAGATTGTCAAAACAACGAGTGAGCCGCTGCTGGGGGGAATCCTTGCTCGACTCACGGAACTCGAGGCGAGACCCCATCAACAGCATCTACTCGCGTTGAAAATCTTTCAGTTGAAAAAATTAATAGAACTTCATAATCAATGAAAATTTTTTATTTTACTAGGTACCGTTTTGTAACTGATATTTCAGCTTTTATTTTCGGATTTATTAATGAACGTATTTCTAAGTTCAATTAAGTTCAACAATTTAGCTCATAGAAGATCAAAAAAAAATAAGTGACATGTGTATGGTTGAACTTGATTTTTTTCAGATTTTCCGGTCAAGTGTGAGTACGGGAAAGAAATGCTTATAATAATTTGTTCCTAAAAATGAAAAAAAAATGGTAAAGTTTGACTAAAAATTTTTTTCTGAAGTATAACTATGCCTTATGCGTCTCACGTACAATAATCAAGAAAAAAATTGCTACTATTAATTTCTTCTAAAAAGTGACAGGCCGGCGAATCCCTCGTGTATCTTGAGGACACGAAGCGACCCAAGGATGACAGCTTTCTGCATCCATCTCGCAACATGTGCCTTGACATGTTTTTGGCACGCAGGTATGGGTTTGAAGTTACGAACCAGTGATAGCTTCGCACCTCCGAAAGCACCGATCACAATAAAAATTACTTTAACCAAATATTTTGGGTACAGTTGCCGCAGTTCCCTTTTAAGGTCTTGATACTTATCCTCGTTTTCTTTCTCTTTGGCAGTGATGTTGTAGTCGGCCGGAGCCGAGAATTCGATCACGAATATAGTTCGTTTCTCAAAGTCTTGGAGAACGATGTCAGGTTTCGAGTGTGCAATGGAGACTGCTGTCCGAAAATCGTAGTTCCAGAAAATTCGTGACTTCTCGTTTTCGACAATTGACTCAATCTCCCTCGGAGCGTTCGGCAGGGCAGGGTTGTGGCCAACGCTGTAAGAGCCACAAATATGGTAATAAAGTACTCTTAGGGCCGCATTATATCTGTAGTGATACGTCGTTCCCGCGTGAGTGGGACACCCGGATCATATGTGTTCTAGGTACTCAGCGTATGCATAGCAAGCTCTGCACGGTATACTAAGGTGTAAATGACACCGTCCTGGCATGTGAAAATGAATGAATTAATACATTTCATATATAATATGTATACAGGTTGTCCTAGGAGTGTCGTCGTTCCTGGTAATGGCGCACAGAACAAACAAATTCAAACTGAAAAGTCCCACGAATTTTTTGAGTCTGGTGCATATTTTAGGTACATCAGGGCGTTCAAATTGCATGTACGTAAACAGCTAGAAGTGCAAGTGTGTGTGCAACCCCGAAATAACTTTCCAAAAAATTAATTCTTGCTAGGTTCACCGACATTCAGTAGGCGTTGCATAAATAATTTCTGTGAGATTAGATACTTCGTACATTATTGCAAATAATAATCGGTGACCGTCCATATTATAACTCTTGATATACTTTGAATTGCATAATATCTTTGAATTCTCAGAATTCTTCTGAAAAAATGGACTCACAATATCAGTATAGTGTAAAAAAAAACTTTTTTTCGAATTTATACTTGAAAAAGAAAAATATTTACAGATTTTATATTTCTAGTTCTGTCGCGCGCATTCTACCATCTTAATGTGATGTCACACGCTTCAAAAGCTTGTAAATAAATAAGCCCAGCGATTCTCGTTTTTTTAAATAAAAATGTAAAGAAAACAGTACTACCATTGGCGTTTTGTGCCTAAATGTAAGAACACCTCTGTCCAAAATCCATGAAAATTATTATATATATATATATATATATATATTTTTTATTGTGAAAATTAATCTCACTCAATTATTGTTTATTTAATTATCAAGTTTAGTTATAAAATGGTTAGGGCTACTTTTTAAATACTATCAGTTAGGAAATTTGATAATGTTCCAATTTTTTAATAGGAAAAGCCGAATTCTGGCCCAGCAAAGGCGCATCACTGGGCCCAGTGTGACTTTTATTACGGCAAACATTGTTTTAAGAGGAAGAGCCAGAGGTTGGCCCGGACTCGGCGCACTGCTGTTCCTAACTTCGTCTTTACTCTGGCAATACATTTTTTAATAGGAAAAGCCGGATTCTGGCCCAGCAAAGGCGCATACTGGGCCCAGTGTTAATTTTACTACGGGTGGAAATTTCTGCTTTCCGCCGGAGGTCACCACTGGCGTAGTACTGGCCCAGTACTGGTCACCAGTACAGATAATCGGCCATTCGCCCAGTACTGGCTGACGGCTGGCTCCACGATCGGCGCAGTACTATGCCGAGAGTATGAATATTAAAAAAAAATTCAAGTACGTTTAAAAATATAGATCAGGTGTTCTAAAATGTCTGAGAACTATAAATGCAACTGCCGCGAATACAACTTTTTTCCTGCTTTTTTTCTTAAGAACAAAATTCTAAGTTCCATCTTGATGTAAAATTTTTAATGTTCCGAAAAAATTACTTTTTAAGTAAATCTTGAACGTTGTAAAATGGTCTCAAACACCTAAAAACCAAATCTTACACAAAAGTTAAAAAAAATTTGTTATTAAAAAATTGTCAAAGTTCACGGTCGAATTTCTAAGTTCTGTCGTTAAAAATTTCAAATGTTTATAAAAAATTACAATTCCTGTCATTGTAGAAAGTTGTAAAGTAGTCTGAAACGCGAAAAAACGAAATATTACACGAAGAAAAATTGTAATCGATATCAATTATTGATTAAAAAATTATTTCATTTATATTTCTGTTAACAGTACGTATATTTTACAATAACATAAAGTAGTATGATAATAAATATTTAATTAGAAAAAGAGATCTTAAAATTTGGTGTTTTAACTTTTTTGAGCTGTAGCTTATGAGGATGGCTTTTTCATCGAGTTTCAACTCGTAGGTTTGGCGCAATGGTTGACTCCCGACTGCTAGGCGATAGATTTAGGTATAGATGTAGGTTCGATACCCCGAAGCGTTAGAAATTTTATTTGTGATATAATATTTAAAAATGTAATATATGTATATTCACACTACACCAGGACCCATTAATATTCAAAGTCAAAATACTCCCAATCAATTAATAATTATTTTTTAAATACCTTTTTTGTCATATCGTTAGAGTATAGCAGTAGTGGATGCTACAATGAAACAAAATGTTTGAATGAAATTTCTATTTTTGAAATAATAACAAATATTCGTACGATATGTAGTCGTATATAGATGCGTCCTAAAAACAATTCAATGATTTTTTATTATTTTTTAAATTAACTCCGGTGTTGGCGGCCAGAGTCTGGGCCAGAATTGGCCGCATACCATAGTTATTATTCCAGCAATGGCACGATATTGGCAGCCGATCTTCGGCAATATTTTTGCCGATACTGGGCCATTGCTGGGCCGTATCTAACTTCGCACTTGGATGATATGCTAATATCCACTCTAGCGATGTATACATGCTATCTATTTGTATATTTAGGTTTGAAGCGCCGAAGTGATACGCGCTGGGAATGGGAAATTCCCAAAACGTCAGCACTGAAAATTGGAAGCACCTTAATAATTAAGCACATATGTGGGCGTTCGCATGTAGCTGGATAAATGCCAGGAATTGTAGGCCCAAAATGAACTCTATTAGTTGAAAAACGATTCACGGGGGCATTTTTGAAGTTGGAACCATGAAAAATCGTTTTTCGAGAAAAACCCCGGGTAAAAATATTTGGTCTTGATTTTGCCTTGGGTAAAGACCAATCCAGGGCAATTTCAAGTAATTCTGTATGTGTAGCTCGCGAGACGGAGCCAGACTATTTTTGATGTCTTAAGGGTCTCTGAGGGTTATCACTAATCCACTTCAAACTTTATAAAATGTTTATATTATTTACATTCATGGTATTTATTTAGTATATAGTAATAAGTTTATTTGTCTGCAATAATCACACCGGCACACAAAATAAAGTGGTCTGCCCGGCGGACTACACCCGCATAATAATATGTTTTTGGGGTCGCTGAATCCGAATCCGGGGTCCAAATACCCAAGTTAGCTCGTATTTTTCCCAAAAATGCAAAAATAGACGTAAAATCGACGAAAACCGCGATTTTTCTTGTATATTTTTACAAAAAACAAAGTATTTTCATGCCCGGTGGAATTAACCAGCATATATATATATATATATATGTTTTCGTGATCTCTCTGCTTGAAAATTTGTCTTGTTTGGTTGAAAATTCAACTGTTTTATTGAACATTTGTGTATTTGAACAAAAAATTAATCCTTTTAGATTTAAAATTCACCTTTTTTGTTAAGAATTAAACTGTCTTCTAAAAATGCAATTATTTCGTTTAAAATACAACTGTTTTTGGTTGAAATTAATCTTTTTTGTTTTAAATTCGATCATTTTATTGAAAATTCATCTTTTAAGTTGACAATTCAAAAAATTAGGTTAAAATTTCAACTATTTGGTTAAAAATCTAATATTTTTATTGCAAATTGAATTTAAATCAGCTTAAAAATACATAACTTAGTCAAATTTCAACCAGTTATAATTTTTTAATATTTTTTGTTAAAGCTTAAAAAATGAGAAAGTTCAAAATATTTTCGATTGTAAAAGGCACCTTGAAAAATTAATTTTTTGTCCTGGATAACCCGGAAAAGGCCTGGATTTTTTTTTTTTTTAAGGCTAGACACCCTGCTTTAGTACTTTAGTGGGGCATTATCCGGGATCCTAATGGGATCCTAATGGGACATTTTTTTACTCGGTAAACACGACAACTCTGGCTGATCTTGTTTTACGACCCGAATTCCCGAGCCAAGGAGAAAAATGAATTTTCGATCTTAGAGATCCTGGTTTTCGTTGCTCCTGGAACGGGGGACTCCTTCTATTTCTCCGGTGCACTGTCGATCGATATAATTTATTCATTGGCGTTATAAAGCGGAGCTCGTAAAGTTTGCCTCACCCCTGGACCACGTCAAGAACATACTAGGAAGCGCGACCAACTTTTGGCATTACGTCATAACGGAATTCAAATAGCTCCTTTAAAACGACCCTCGTGCTCGCGGCCAACCCCTTTTGGTAAGTTGGCCCCTCTTGGAAAGTTTTATTCGCCTCCCTCCTAAATTACGAGTTTCAAGGCCAAGAGGTTCTAGAAAACCGCTAAACCAATTGCAGGATGCACAGTAGGGTGGTCCAAAAAAAATTTTTTCGAATTTTTATGGGGACACCCCCATATTTGTTCGAATCCACCGAAAAATAAATCCATTTTTTTTGTTCTGAAAAAAAAATGATATTTAGGGCTGCCGCAAGCCACATGCAGTTTAACATGTATTTCCCATAAGAAAAAAAGACGTTTTTGTAAATCTTATTCAGATTCCTCAATATTATCTCAATCGAGTTGTTACTCAACATTTCTCTTTACAATTAGCCATAGAATACGAATAAACTATCATTTTTCAAATATCATCCCTATAAGTTTGTTTTATAGGGTCCCAAAGAATCCCCATAAGTGAAAAAATGGGTTTTGCGAGTTTTTGGGGATAATTATGATTTTTTTGCGGTTTCTTTAATGCGAATTGTTTCTAATACATAAAATATTACTTTCTACTGAAAATTAAATATTTTCATGAATTGTTTAAACAATTTATTATTGTTTTTAGCAATTTTCTCATAGAATGGAGTTAGAAAGACGCGGTTTTTTCACAAATTTTCCATTTGTGTCCAATTTTCAATCAGAGGGAAGTGATTGTTCATCAATGTTAACAATAGTGATTGTTGAAACTATGTATTATAATTAGTAATAATATTATATTTGAATAATGCTAGAAAGATGTGGTTTTTTTAGATTTATGGCTTTTTGTCCAATATTCATTTGTAGTAAAGTAATAATAAATTCAGTTCAACAAAATAGTTGCTTAAACAATTCATTATAATTAATAATAATATTATATTGGAATAATGCTAGAAAGATGCGGTTTTTTTTGTTGAAATTTCTGGCTTTTTGTCCAGTTTTCATTTGAAGTGAAGTAATAATGAATTAAATTTGATAAAATAATTGTTCAAACAATTCATTATGATTGTTAATAATATTATCTTTGCTTAATTGATAGAATGTTGCGGTTCTTTCTGAAATTTTCGTCTGTTTGTTTATTTTTTATCAGGCGTGACTTAATAACTAATTAGATTTAGCAAAAATAATTTTTTAAACAAATTAATATTGTTTATGACTATCTTCATCTATATCGAGTGCGCCTGAAAGTTGCGGTTTTTCGGAAATTTTTATCGTTTTGACCTTTTTTTACTTAGTGAGGTAATAATTAATTAAAGTTATCAAAAAAGTTTTTTAAACAATATAATTCTGTTCATAAATATCTTTTCTTAGATAAGTGCTAGAAAGGGGCGGCTTTTTCTAAACCATTCACTTTACTCAGCCTAATTAATTACTAACGATTACCAAATAAACATTAGAGAAGACTATATTTAAAATAATCTCTTTCATTTCTGTGAATATATATTCTGACAATTTAATATTCTGAAATAAAACAGATATTTAAAATACGCTTGCTTCGCGTCGGTTCAGTGCATTTTCGGTTTCCGGGATTATCATTATTTATTTTATTCTTTTGGAAATCAGTGTTCGGTAAAGTGTATTCGCGTTTCATGATCGCGTGCGGCTGACCTATCGTGGCTCGGCCCTGTCAGGGAATTGGGGCAAATTTGTTCGCGTGTGGTTGACCTACCGTGGCTCGGCCCTGTCAGGGAGATAGAGGGTAAATCGTTCGCGTACGGCTGACCTACCGTGGCTCGGCCCTGTCAGGGAATTGGGGCAAATTAGTTCGCGTGTGGTTGACCTACCGTGGCTCGGCCCTGTCAGGGAAATAGAGGGTAAATCGTTCGCGTGCGGCTGACCTACCGCGGCTCGGCCTTGTATCCGGTTCTCGTACGATCGCGAACGCGAATAAAATTGAAATGAGGCTCCTTCGTGTTGGAAGACCGTCTCCGTCACGACCTGTGTCTCGCGTTTGACCTCGCGTCCGCAAATAGGAATTTTTTTTCAATAAAAGACTGACGCCGACAACACCCTTGATGACAGGGGGTCAAAGTCAACCTCGCGGCAACACACGAACCCGGAACCGTCAACGGCAACGGGCACACGAAACCCCCGCCGAACGAGCCCGTCGGCTTGCCGTGACTCAACGCCACGCCGAGACACACGCGCGCCGGGCCCAAGAACAACAACGGGTCGCCGAGGCTCAACGACTGGCGGAGGCAGGAGCCCAACGTGAACGGATTAACGCGCGCGTACCGCAATACGATCCCGAAAATCCAGCCGTAGTTCAGGACCACGGTTGGCATCTCGTGGGGATCCGACGAGGAGTGTCGGGTACCAAAGACCCGCGTACGCGACGACCACCGAACGACCGCGCCCGACCGTTAACCCTACGGGTTCCGAGTTTCGTCCAGGACGCGCGTTATGCGTTTCCTCCTATTGAAGTGACGCGCCTGCGGGCTCTGCGAATAGAGCCGGATACAGCGTTGCCCCCGGTAGAAGAAATCATAAACGCGTGCCAGAGGACCCCCACGTCTTCGGGGCCCTCCCGATGCACCACGCCTCCACGGGTTGCCTCGCCCGAGGTCCCAGAGCCCCTCTCGACACTAGACGGGGCCCGGTCATTATCACCCTCGCTCCTCACACTTCCCCCCCCTCTCCTCAAACCTTCCTACTCTTCCATCCCTACGATTAGGAAATCCCTTCCTATTCTCGCAACACCTTGCACCTATCATCAGGCCATTTTTTTTTTGCACGGGGGCCACCCCCCCCCCTCTTTTTCGCTAATCTCCCTGTCTATCTCCCCTCACACATGCGCGTACTAGCGACACCCGGGGAAGATAACAGTTTCCCTTTTTAACAAACTGATGAAATCCTTTAAAAGACCTCATTCCTCTCCCCTTCAACCTTAAAACGTTGATTCATTTAAACATGTAAATACATTGAACCATTATATGTAAAATTTTTTTCAAACCAATCCCCAACTATAATTGCCTTAAAATGAATAAACTTTCTGCCACGCTAGAAATCTATTCATTTAGGAGGGGGGTGGGGTATTGTAGGGTATCTCATGGCTTTACACCATAACTTCTTTTTTTAATTCATTTGTATGACGGGACATTTGTCTAATCTTTTATTTATTACTCCGTCTTCGTTCTCTAACAATTCTTCACGGAAATTCATAGGAAATTCAACACTTGCGATTTCTTTTATCGTAGAATTTTCATTAAGTGGTCTCGAGTTTGAAGCTATTACTTGGTCAGGTACGACATTGTTTTCAAACTCGAGGCTTAGGAGTTTCCCGCTCGGCTAGGATAAAAGGAGTTCTGAGAGTAGCTAGTGGAAGGTTTAGGAAATTTAGGCTGGAAATTGGTTATTTCAGCCTTTGGCATATAATTGCCTTGGTTTGGGGGTTGTACGCTTTGATTAGGGGTGTTGCTTGTTGAGTTATATTGAGAGAGGTTAGTTATGTTCTGACTTTCCTGAGGAGATATTAGGGGTTGTATCCCGGTATTATTTGGCATGTGGCTATTTGGAAAGGCAGGTAATACCCTGGAATGATTATTGGCGTTAGTATTTTCTACTGACGATCGTTGATCATAATGTTGTGAAGGGTTAAACTCTGGGTTATTTCTACCCCGGCTGTAGTTATTATAATTTGGGTTGCGGTTACGGTTTTGACAGTTATTTGAATTGTTATCATATTGTTGGCGCTCATTTCCGCGTTTCCGCCATCCCTGATTATAGTTTCCTGGACTATTATTTTGACCTAAATGTTGATGCTGCGTTTTACTAACGTCAACAGCACTGACGTAAACTTCGAAATCCCTTAGGAACTGCATTGGCCTTTCCTTACCATCACCCGAGAATTTCGGAACGTGCCAGCCCTCTCTTGCATCCACGTTGTTCAACTATTGCACTCCATACCGGCTCGATAGATGTTAATATCCTCTCTTCGAGGATGCCAGTGAATAGCTTGTAGCTGGTCTTTAAGCAAGCTATGGGCCTGTAATTCTGTGGACTTGACAAATCTACGGTCTTAGAGATCAATACCGTGCATCATTCCACTATCCACTGCGGGAATGGTTGTTCTTCGGTTAAGAAAGTAGTAAATATACGAGGTAAATGTTGGTGCGTAGAACTAAACTTCTTCCACCAAAAGTTGTTGATTTTGTCTGGCCCTGGCGCTTAAAAGTTGTAAGTTCTAGCGATAACTTTCTTCACTTCTTCAGCAGTAATTAGTGGCCACTCTTCTTCTGGAGCGTATAACCTTTGCCTTTGGCAATAGTTATGAAAGAGTAATATATCTGAAGCGTCTTCATTTAGCTGATGATGTATATATATTTAGATGCCTCAGTGCGGAAATTCGGGATTCCATCAAGGTTTTCTTTTATACCAGTGCAAAGTCATGTGTCTCCATGAATATGCAGGCGCATGGTTCACAACCAAAATAAATGCAATATAAACATATGTAAATATACACACACACACAAACGAACAAACTAATATATAAATACAGGGTTGTCCAAAAAGTTCCGGGACACCCCAGTAAGTCCCAAGATATAAGTATTTCCGAGGAGGTTAAGGTCATTCCTGTAGTAACTTTGAACGAGGAATCCAATGGAGACCTTGGTTTTGACATTGAGCTTGTCGTTCAAGGCCATTTCAAGGTCTCCTTTTTTAAATAGGAACCCCTATTTTGGACAACGTCAATCGAAAAAGCGGGAAATTTTACGCACAAACATGTACTCAGGTTGTAGGTTTGACCTTGGTGGTTACGCACAGGTCACTTCAACTTAAACAAGGTCTGGGTATTTGAGAGAAAAAATAAAATACCTTCCAATGATAATGAGGACATTCCTTCATCAACTCGAAATGAGAAATTCAATAGTGCTCTTGCTTTTGACCCTAAACTTGTCCTTCACGGTAATTTCAAGGTCACCCCTTTTGTTAAAATGGGAACCCATATTTTTGAGAACGACAATCAAAAGAACGGGAAATTTTACGTGTATACATGTACTCAGATTGTAGGTTTGACCTTGGTGGTTACGCAGAGTTCACTCCAACTTAAGCAAGGTCTGGATATTTTAGAGAAAAGATAAAATATCTTTTAATAATAATAAGGACATTCCTTCATGAACTCAAAATGAGAAATTCAATAGTGACCTTGCTTTTGACCTTAAACTTGTACTTCAAGGTCATTTCAAGGTCAACTTTTTTAAAAATCAGGAACCCGTATTTTTGACAACGACAATCGATGAAGCGGGAAATTTTACGCACAAAAATGTACTCAGGTTGTAGGTTTGACCTTGGTGGTTACGCAAAGGTCACTTCAACTTAAACAAGACCTGGGTATTGCAGAGAAAAGATAAAATAACCTTAAGATTTTTTTTCAATGAGAACTAAAGCAATAATTATTGGACAGTCCTGTTTCCCGTCCACTGCTGCCATCCCTCAGCTTATGGTTGATGGCCTTGACATTGCCTTCGTTGATTCGGTAAGGGATTTAGGGTATATTCTGAACCGCACCCTCTCTTGTAAAGAGCAAATTCTTGAAATTTCGAGGAATACCTTTAGAGTACTTCAACAGCTTAAAAGGAACAAGGCATCCTTGCCAAGTTCAACTCGGTTCCTACTTGTTTAGAGTCTTATCCTCCCGTTTTTTGATTACACCGGCACACAAAAAAAAACACTTTTCTATTCTACAGATGCGACACATATATTCCCATGTATTTTGACCCGCTGAGCATGAATCCGTGGTCCGTTTGACCTCAACACATCTGTGTCAATGGCATTTGAAGGTCAAATGAACAGAAAAGTCATTTATGTGAAGATAACTACTATAGTTTATGTTTTTTGGGTCGCTGAATCCGAATACGGGGTCCATTTGAACTCATCGAGGCAAAGTCAAGAACTTTTCAAGGTCAATTTCGTTCATTTCCCTAAAAACAAATTTCTGACTGCAGATTCTGAAAGAATGGAAAATTTTACGACCAGATATGTATGATTTCATTCTTTTATGACGACCTCTAAGGTCATTTTAGGGTCATCTTATTTAAATATATAGATGATTCATATGGGTACATGGTAAATGGGCTAGATGGGACTAGACTACCATACTTATATGTTGTGGGGGTCGCTAAGTCTGAATCCGAGGCCCATTTGACTTCAGGGTGCCAAGGTCAAGGTCAGATCAAGGTCATATCAAAGTTAGATCGGAAGAAAAAGGTGTCACTGTTCCAAAATTGCTTTTCAACTGTAAGGGTTGGAGCCCAAAAATCGGTGTTGGTATTTTTCAGGAGCCCAAAAATCAGAGACTCTATATACACTGTAAAATTCTAAAAAAACATTGCTTTTGACAAAGTCATATCTACTTGGTGTTAAGGGGTTGATTTTCAACTGTAAGGGTTGGAGCCCAAAAATCGTTGTCGGTACTTTTCAGAAGCCCAAGAATCAGCGACTCCATTTACACTGTGTAATTCTAAAAAACATTATTTTTTGAGAAATTCATATCTATTTGGTGATAAGGGGTTGCTTTTCAATTGTAAGGGTTGGAGCACAAAAATAGGGGTTGGTATTTTTTAGCAGCCCAAAAATAAAAGACTCTATTTACACTGTGGTATTGTAGTAAACATTGTTTTTTGACAAAGTCATATCTTCGTGGTGTCAAGGGGTTGATTTTCAACTGTAAGGGTTGGAGGTCAAAAATCGGTGTTGGTATTTTTCAGGAGCCCAAAAATCAGGGACACTATTTAAACTGTAAAATTCTAAAACAACATTGTTTTTTGACAAAGTCATATCTTCGTGATGTCAAGGGGTTGCTTTTCAACTGTAAGGGTTGGAGCCCGAAAATCGATGTTGGTATTTTTCAGGAGCCCAAAAATCAGAGACTCTATATACACTGTAAAATTCACAAAAACATTATTTTTTGACAAAGTCATATCTATTTGGTGAAAAGGGGTTGCTTTTAAACTGTAAGGGTTGAAGCCCAAAAATAAGTGTTGGTATTTTTCAGGAGCCCGAAAATAAAAGACTCTATTTACTCTGTGAAATTCTAATAAACATTGTTTTTTGACAAAGTCATATCTTCGTGGTGTCAAGGGGTTGCTTTTAAACTGTAGGGGTTGGAGATCAAAAATCGGTGTTGGTATTTTTCTGGAGCCCAAAAATCAGGGACTCTATATACACTGTGAAATTCTAAAAAAACATTGTTTTTTGACAAAGTCATAGCTTCGTGGTGTCAAGGGGTTGCTTTTCAACTGTAAGGGTTGAAGCCCAAAAATCAGTGTTGGTGTTTTTCAGGAGCCGAAAAATCAGGGACTCTATATACACTGTGAAATTCTAAAAAAACATTGTTTTTTGAAAAAGTCGTTTCCACATGGTGATAAGGGGTTGCTTTTCCACTGTAAGGGTTGGAGCCCGAAAACAAGTGTTGGTATTTTTCAGAAGCCCAAAAATCAGGGACTCTATATACACTGTGAAATTCTAAAAAAACATTATTTTACGACAAAGTCATATCTTCGCGGTGTCAAGGGGTTGCTTTTCAACTGTAAGGGTTGGAGGTCAAAAATCGGTGTTGGTATTTTTCAGGAGCCCAAAAATCAGGGACTCTATATACACTGTGAAATTCTAAAAAAACATTGTTTATTGACAAAGTCATATGTACTTGGAGTTAAGGGGTTGCTTTTCAACTGCAAGGGTTGGAACCCAAAAATCTGTGTTGGTATTTTTCAGGAGCCCAAGAATCAGGGACTCTATATACACTGAGAAATTCTAAAAAACATTATTTTTTGACAAAGTCATATATACTTGGTGATAAAGGTTTGCTTTTCAACTGTAAGGATAGGAGCCCAAAAATGGGTGTTGGTATTTTTCAGAAGCACAAAAATCAGGGAGTCTATTTAAACTGTAAAATTCTAAAAAAAAAACAATGTTTTTTGACAAAGTCATATCTTCGTGGTGTCAAGGGGTTGCTCTTTAACTGTAAGGGTTCGAGCCCAAAAATCGGTGTTGTTATTTTTCAGGAGCCCAGGAATCAGAGACTCTATATACACTGTAAAATTCTGAAAAAACATTGTTTGTTGACAAAGTCAAATCTACTTGGTGCTAAGGGGTTGCTTTTCAACTGTAAGGGTTGGAACCCAAAAATCTGTGTTGGTACTTTTCAGGAGCCCAAGAATCAGCGACTCCATTTACAATGTGAAATTCTAAAAAACATTATTTTTTGACAAATTCATATCTTCGTGGTTTCAAGGGGTTGCTTTTCAACTGTAAGGGTTGAGGCCCAAAAATCAGTGTTGGTATTTTTCAGGAGCCCAAAAATAAAATACTCTATTTACACGTTGAAATTCTAATAAACATTGTCTTTTGACAAAATCATATCTGCGTGGTGTCAAGGGGTTGCTCTTCAACTGTAAGGGTTCGAGCCCAAAAATCGGTGTTGGTATTTTTCAGGAGCCCAGGAATCAGAAACTCTATTTACACTGTAAAATTGTGAAAAAACATTGCTTTTTGACAAATTCATATCTACTTGGAGTTAAGGGTCTGCTTTTAACTGTAAGGGTTGGAGCCCAAAAATTAGTGTTGGAATTTTTGAGGAGCCCAAAAATCAGGTTTTCTGAGAAAAAATTTTCTGAAGAAAAAATTTTTCCCAAAAAATGTCAAAAGCGCTATCGGCTTCAATAACAACATTAACATTGAAAATTTCGATAGTAAATTTTCTGATGAAAAATTTTCTGATAAATTTTTTTTTTCCAACAATGTCAAATGTACCATCGACTTCAATAACAACAATAAAATTGAAAATTTCGATAGTAAATTTTCTGACGAAAAATTTTCGGAAGAAAAATTTTTCCCAACAATGCCAAAAACGCTCTCGGCTTCAATAACAACAATAACATTTAAAATTTCGATAGTAAATTTTCTGAGCAAAAATTTTCTTTAGAAAAAATGTTTCCCCAAAAATGTCAGAAGCACTATCGGCATCAATAACAACAATGACATTGAAAATTTCGATAGTAAATTTTCTGATGAAAAATTTTCTGAACAAATATTGTTTCCCAACAATGTCAAATGCACTATCGACTTCAATAACAACAAAAACATTGAAAATTTCGATATTTAATATTCTGAGGAAAAATTTTCTGAAAAAAAAATTTTTCCCAAAAAATGTCCAAAGCGCTATCGGCTTCAATATCAACAATAACATTTTTTGTATATTTTTTGTATATATTTTGTATATAATAACAAATTTCGATAGTAAATTTTCTGAGGAAAAATATTCTGAAGAAAAATATTTTCAACAAAAATGTCAAATGTACTATCGACTTCAATAACAACAATAACTTCGAAAATTTCGATAGTAAATTTTCTGAGGAAAAATTTTCTGAAGAATAAATTTTCCCCTGAAAATGTCAAAAGCGCTATCGGCTTCAATAACAACAATAACATTGAAAATTTTGATAGAAAATTTTCTGATGAAAAATTCTCTGAACAAAATTTTTCCCCAAAAGTGTCAAAAGCGCTATCGTCTTCAATAACAACAATAACATTGAAAATTTCGATAGTACATTTTCTGAAGAAAAAATTTTCTGCAGAAAAATTTGTCCCAAAAAATATCAAAAGCGCTATCGGCTTCAATAACAACAATAACATTGAAAATTTCGATACTAAGTTTTCTGAGCAAAAATTTTCTTTAGAAAAAATTTTTCCCCAAAAATGTCAAAAGCACTATCAGCTTCAATAACAATAATAACATTGAAAATTTCGATAGTAAATTTTCTGATGAAAAATATTCTGAAAAAAAATCTTTTCCCAAAAAATGTCAAATGTACTATCGACTTCAATAACAACAATAACATTGAAAATTTCGATAGTAAATTTTCCGAGGAAAAATTTTCTGAAGAAAAAAATTTCCCCCAAAAATGTCAAAAACGCTATCGTCTTCAATAAGAACAATAACATTGAAAATTTCGATAGTAAATTTTCTGAGGAAAAACATTCAAACGGAAAAATTTTTCTCCAAAAATGTCAAATGCACTATCGACTTCAATAACAACAATAACATTGAAAATTTCGATTGCAAATTTTCTGTGGAAAAATTTTCTGAAGAAAAAATTCTTCCCCAAAAATGTCAAAAGCGCTATCGGCTTCAATAACAACAATAACATTGAAAATTTCAATTCAAAATTTTCCAAGGAAAAATTTTCTGAAAAAAAATTTGTCCCAAAAAATGTCAAAAGCGCTATCGGCTTCAATAACAACAATAACATTGGAAACTTCGATAGTAAATTTCCTGAAGAAAAATTTTTTGAAGAAAAAATTTATCCCCATAAATGTCAAAAGCACTTTCGGCTTCAATAAGAAAAATAACGTTGAAAATTTGGATAGTAAATTTTCTGAGGAAAAACTTTCTGAAACAAATTTTTTTCCCAACAATATCAAATGCACTATCGACCTCAATAACAACAATAACATTGAAAGTTTCGATCGTAAATTTTCTGATTAAAAATATTCTGAAAAAAATTTTTTTTCCCAACAATGTTAAATGTACTATCGACTTCAATAACAACAATAACATTGAAAATTTCGATAGTAACTTTTCTGAGCAAAAATTTTCTTCAGAAAAAATTTTCCCCCAAAGATGTCAAAAACCCTATCGGCTTCAATAACAACAATCACATTGAAAATTCCGATAGTAAATTTTCTGAGGAAAAATTTTCTGAAGAAAAAAGTTTTCCCCAAAAAATGTCAAAAGCACTATCGGCTTCAATAACAACAATAACGTTGAAAATTTCGATAGTAAATTTTCTGAGGAAAAACTTTCTGAAACAAAATTTTTTTCCAAAAAATGTCAAAAGCGCTATCGGCTTCAATAACAACAATAACATTGAAAATTTCGATTGTAAATTTTCTGAGCAAAAATTTTCTGGAGAAAAAATTTTTCCCTAAAAATGTCAAAAGCACTATCGGCTTCAATAATTTAAGAGTTTTTTCACGAGTAGATAACTTGAAGAGACATCAGATGTACTCATGTAAAAAAGCACAGAATCTCTCTTCCCACATGAATAGCTATGATAAATCTGAAAGCTATGAAGCTGTTCCCCTCAAATTGTCTCATGATATTCCGAAAACGATTCAAAGTGATACCAAGAACAACGATGATACTGATGATAGTAATAGTTCAGTTATTGCAGAGCTGCGTGAATTCCTACAGCAAAAAAGTGCTGCCCTCAAAGAAAATTTTATACCAGAAAGAATGAAGTTGACGTGCCCAAAGGTACGAAAGAAAATTGGTACCGGAATAAAACGTAAATATGATTCAACTTTCAATGTGAAAAATAATTTATGTTCTAAGACTCTCAATGAAGACGCTTCAAGCGAAAAATATGAGCACAATGCCAAAGTTATGAAGAAAAATAATTCGCATATATATAAACATGTGGTGAAAGAAAAGGAGGAGATTGTTACGGAAAAGCATGAGATAGATAGTGAATAGAATAAAGAAGATAAGCTAAATAATAATAAGATGGATGAAGAGATAGATGAACAAGAGATGCAAGAAGAGAAGATTAATGAAGAAGAGATAGATGATGATGAGGAGGAGGAGGAGGAGCTATCCTAACTTGAATGTTGAATATTGCTCATTAGCGAATACTTTCATAAATCTAGGTTAAGATTTTTTATAATGAATATGATGTATTAAAAATAGTTTAAGATTGTTGTTGAATAAAAATGGAGAATAAATGAATAAAATTATGTGTATCTAATCCTAATTCCCTGTTATTTTAGAAGTTATTTTTTAATAACTTTTAAACAACCTGAATTAGTAACTTATGATTATGGCGGAGACTTCATACTGCGTATGCGCAAATGACCATGCACTGAGCGATAAGACTGATGCGTGCAACACAGGGTTTGCCAGTTACGCATAATTCTCGCGTTTTTTAAATATAATGTGTTGAAAACCGAGTTACGTACCTTCCAAAATGGCGGACATGCACTAAACCTCACTTTTTAAAAATTTATTTGTTTTTATGAATTAATTTCTTCACAATAGCCATAATGCCTGAGCGCGAGAAATTCAAATTGATAAAATGTAGGTTGATCCAAGCTACAGTATTAGATTTCGCATACGTAGAGTACCACGTAGATGCTAGTAAGGTAGATTACCGATATTTTCTTCCACTATTTGGATCGGAACTCTCAATTTCGATAAATGATAAGTATAAATTGTCGTTCGAATACTATTGGACCCTTTCTGTTCAACTCACATGATAGAAAGAGAGACGTTTTGAAACCTTTGTTTCAAATTCTCAAGCATCTCTTTTATATTAATAGTAACCATTAATTACAAAGCCCTGAGTGCCTCGCAATTCTAAGTAAATTGCGTCAAAAACATGTAATTTATCAGTGAATACTTTTATAGATCTAGGTTAAGATTTTTTATAAGGAACGTGATCTATTAAAACAGGTTTAGAGATTATTGTGGAATGAAAATTTATATTAAACAAATAAAACTATGTGTATTTAATCCTAGTTCCCTATCCTGTTAGAATAAGTCAATAAATTAATTAGTTTAATATTCAATTATTCAATTTATTAATTATTTTTACTTCAATTAGTTTTATCTTAGTTTAATTATTTTTACTTAATTCAATTAGTTTTATTTCGGTTTAATTCTCTTAAACCTAATTCAATTAATTTTATCTTGGTTTCATTAGTTTCGGCACAATTTAATAATTTTTAACTTAGTTTAATTAGTTATAAGTTACTCTATTTAGTTTATAGTAATTTTTTATTAATTTTCAAATAACCTTAATTAATAACTTACGATTATGTATGAAACTTCCTACTGTGCATGCGCGAATGATCACTTTTTTAAATTGATTTTTTTCATGAATTGAATCCTTTACAATGTCCATAAAGTCTGAGCGCGCGAAATTCAAATTGATTAAATGTAGGTAGATCCAAGCTACAGTATTAGACTGCGCATTCGCAGAGTTGAACCTAATCGTTAGATCACTGATATGTTCTTCCTCTATTTGGATTGTATCTCTCAGTTTAGAAAAACGATACGTATGAATTGTTCTTCGAACATCATGGGACACTCTCTGCCTAACTCACACGATAGAAAGAGAGACGTTTTGAAACCTTCGTTTCGAATTCTCATGCATCTCGTTGTTTGTTTCACGTGGTAGAAAGAGAGTTCCGATTGACTTTAGACATCGGTGTCTCAGGGCAGGGGATCTCGGCGTGGTGCTAGGGGGCTCCCACTTGCAGATACTGGGGAAGCCCACATCTTTACAGTTGTAGGACATTCTTTTTACTTATAGTTGAATAGTTTATGCTGTGGTGCAGATTAATCTGCATCATGGGGATTCCCGTCTCAGCCATTAAAAGGCTAATTCAGGGCCCCCAGATTGGGTAGGTAATCCAGAGCCGCAAAGGCTCCAGAAGTTCGCACCGCTCGTGGTGGACTGCCCCCTGAGGAGCCTTCCACCACTGGCGGTGGGTTAGAAGAGGGTCCCGGAACGGGCCCCTCATTGTTTTTGTTTTGTTTTTCGTGTTTCATTTAAATGTCCGACGAGAAGCTAGGGAAATTAGAAACACCCTCTGCAGAGCCCCGCTTGCAGGGGGCGGGTCTACATACTATGAGATTCGACCTGGTGTCCCAAAGTCCCCGTTAAGGCACCTCCTTTGAGACCCCTGCCTGTCCGCCTCTACTGAGGGGGCAGACCGGGATGTTCCAGGATTTGTTAACCCTGGTACCATTCAGTCCTTGACACGGCGAGCACATCGTAGCTTGGGAGTATGAGAACTCGCGCCCTCCATATTCCAGGAGACTTTGCCCTTAACCCCCTGGAAGGATCGCTCCTCAGTTTAAGTCCCACTGACTAGAGTCCGTCAGTTCCCCAGAGTAGCTACGCGATCCCTAGGGAGAGTATTTTGTAGTTAAGAAACCTATAAGTATTTTCCTCAAGAGGATTTGGACCGATTATGACTAGTTCTTTTTGTGCGGGGTTCTTTGCCATACATTTTCTGAATTAAAAAAATTTTCGTAATGATCCAAAACGTATAAAAGTTCAAAAATTTCTTTAATTCATATAAAAATCAAAATATATATTTTTTTATTTTCTCTGAATTTGTAAAATATCTAAATTTTCGATAAATTTTTTAGATTTCTCCAAATTCGGAAAATTTGTTAATTGTCTCTACATTTTTTTAATTTCTTAATTTTCTCTCAGTTTTTTAAATTTTTCACGATTTTTACTGACCATCAAATTTTATAAAATTTCGACTTGTACCAAAATTCCGTAATTATCCAGATCTTCCAAAAGTTTAAAATTTTTCTAAATTCATATTGAAATATAAATAAAATCTCAAAAATTTCGGTAATCACCCGAAACTTCCAAAAATTCATAAATTTCCTACTCATATTTTTTTCAAAATTTTTTTAGATACAGCGAATTTGTTAATTTGCTTCAAATTATTATTTTACTATCAGATTTTATATATTTCCGAAATTATGAACAACTTCCCAAATTGGTTTAAAGTTCCTAAATTCATATTAACATAACATTTCGAAAAGTTTTTTCATGACCCAAAAGTTGCAAATGTTCGAAAATTTCCTAAACTCGTATTAAAATGAGAGAATTTCAAAATTTATCTAAATTTTAAAATTGTCTAAATTTTCAAAACTTCTCCGGAATTGAAAATTTTTTTAATTTCCTCTAAATTTTCATCCACTATCAAATTTTATCGTAATTTAAAAAGTTTCAGTAATTATCTATAACTTACAAAATAAGAAAGATGTCCTAATTTCATACTAAAATAAAATTTCCGTAATTACCTAAAATTTCCAAAAGCTTAAAAGGTTTCTTAACTCATATTTTTAAAAAATCCAAAATTTGCTCTAGTTTTTTGTTATTTCTCTAGATTTGAAAAATGTATTGACTTTCTTTAAATTTTTATTTATTATCAAATTTCATAAATTCCCAATAAATTTCCGTAATTATCCAGAACTTCCAAAAGTTTACAAATGTACTCAATTCGTATTAAAATAAAAATGAAATTTCCGTACTTACTCAAATGTTCCAAATGTTTGAAAATTTCCTAAATACACATTAAACTAAAAAAAATTTCAAAATTTTTTTCATTTTTCTAGTTTCAGAAATTTTTTTAATTTTCTGAAAATTTTTATTTACTACTAAATTTTAACGAAATAAAAAAATTTTCCGTAATTATCCAGACCTTCCAAAAGTTAGAAAATGTTCTGAAGTCATATTAAAATTAAAAGTACAATTTTCCAAATTCCCGTAATTGCCCAAAAGTTAAAAAATTTCCTAAGATAATATTAAGCTTTTCTCTAAATTTTTAAAATTTGTCTAATTTTTCAAAATTTGTCTAAATTTTTATTTACCATCAAAATAAATAAATTTGCGAAATTTTTAAATTTTCCGTAATAATCAAGAACTTTCAAAAGTTTAAAAAACTTCTAAATTGACATCAAAATAATTTCTTTTCAGTTTCAATAATTTGTAACAATTTTCAAAATTCCATACACGTAGAGAAAAATGGATGATCAAAGTTAGAGGGTCAACATGTAGAGAGCCAGTTTGTTCTTTTAGATGGTCTAAAGAACCATCCAGAATTTTTTTGACATAGTCGGAGAGGCTCTCTTTTTATGACCAGTCTGACTGTTATAAGAAATCCAAACCACCCTTATGGTATGCAGACCTAAAATGTTAAAAATGACAAGTTTGATTGTATATATGTGAAAAAAGAAAAGCGCCAAAAATCTTCTTTTTTCTATCCTACCAATTATAGACCAGATGATAATATTTGGCAATACCCTCAAAAACGACCCATAGTATGCAGACTTAAAATGTTGAAAATGACAAGTTTCATTATCGATATTTGAAAAAAGAAAAATGCCAAAAATCTTTTTTTTTATCCTACAAATTATAGACCAGATGAGAATGTTCGGCAATGCCCCTGATAACCACCCTTATGGTATGCAGACCTAAAATGTTAAAAATAACAAGTTTGATTGTATATATGTGAAAAAAGGAAAACGCCAAAAATCTTCCTTTTTTATCCTACCAATTATAGACCAAATGAGAATGTCCGGCGATTCCCCTACAAATCACCCTTATTGTATGCAGATCTAATATGTTAAAAATAACAAAATAGATTTTCGGTATTTTAAAAAAGAAAAACGCCAAAAATCTTCTTTTTTTATCCTACCAATTATAGACCAGATGAGAATGTTGGGCAATACCCCTGAAAACCACCCTTATCGTATGGAGAAATAAAATGTTAAAACTGACAAGTTTGATTGTATAAACGTGAAAAAAGGAAAACGCCAAAAATCTTCTTTTTTTATTCTACCAATTATAGACCCGATGAGCATGTTCGGCAATTAACCTAAAATCCACCCTTATGGTATGCAGGCATAAAATGTTAAAAATGACAAGTTTGATTATCGATATTTGAAAAAATAAAAATGCCAAAAATCTTTTTTTTTTATCCTACCAATTATAGACCAGATGAGAATGTAGGGAAATACCCCTGAAAACCACCCTTATGGTATAGAGAAATAAAATGTTAAAACTGACAAGTTTGATTGTATATACGTGAAAAAAGGAAAACGCCAAAATCTCCCTTTTTTATCCTACCAATTATAGACCAGATGAGAATGTTCGGCGATTCCCCTACAAATCACCCTTATGGTATGCAGACCTAATATGTTAAAAATAACAAAATTGATTGTCGGTATTTCAAAAAAGAAAACGCCAAAAATCTTCTTTTTTCATCCTAACAATTATAGACCAGATGAGAATGTACGGCAATACCCCGAAAAACCACACTTGTAGTATGCAGACCTAAAATGTTAAAAATGAAAAGTTTAATTGTATATATGTGAAAAAACGCCAAAAATCTTCTTTTTTTATCCTACTCATTATAGACCCGATGAGCATGTTCGGCCATTCCCCTAAAAACCACCCTTATGGTATGCAGACATAAAATGTTAAAAATTACAAGTTTGATTATCGATATTTGAAAGAAGAAAAATGCCAAAAATCTTTCTTTTATCCTACCAATTATAGACCAGATGAGAATTTTCGGCAATACCCCTGAAAACCACCCTTATGGTATGCAGCACTAAAATGTTAAAAATGACAAGTTTGATTGTATATATGTGAAAAAATAAAAACGCCAAAAATCTTTTTTTTATTCTACCAATTATAGACCAGATGAGAACGTTCGTCAATAACCCTAAAAACCACCCTTATGGTATGCAGACCTAAAATGTCAAAAATGACAAGTTTGTTTGTATATATGTGAAAAAAGGAAAGCGCCAAAAATCTTATTTTTTCTATGCTATCAATCATAGACCAGATGAGAATATTTGGCAATATCCTTAAAAACGACCCTTATACTATGCAGACCTAAAATGTTAAAAATGACAAGTTTCGTTATCGATATTTGAAAAAAGAAAAATGCCAAAAATCTTTTTTTTTATACCACCAATTAAAGACTAGATGAGAATGTTCAGCAATACCCCTAAAAACCACCCTTACGGTATGCAGACATAAAATGTTAAAAATGACAAGTTTGATTTTCGATATTTGAAGAAAGAAAACTGCCAAAAATCTTTTTTTCTTATCCTACCAATTACAGATCAGATAAGATTGTACGGCTATACCCCGAAAAACCACCCTTGTAGTATGCAGACCTAAAATGTTAAAAATGATAAGTTTGATTGTATATATGTGAAAAAAGGAAAACGCCAAAAATCTTCCCTGGTTATCCTCTCAATTATACACCATATGAGAATGTTCGGCAATTCCCCTACAAACCACCCTTGTGGTATGCAGACCTAAAATGTTAAAAATGACAAGTTTGATTATCGATATTTGAAAAAAGAAAAATGTAAAAAATCTTTTTTTTTTATCCTACCAATTATAGACCAGATGAGAATGTTCGGCAATACCCCGGAAAACCACCCTTATGGTATGCAGACCTAAAATGTTAAAAATGACAAGTTTGATTGTATATATGTGAAAAAAGAAAAGCTCATACACATATGTACATGTATATTCAACTTGAAGCATAATTCTTGAAATATAAATGCAATAGTGGACTTTTTAGAAGAGTTATAATAGTAAACAAAGAGCAAAAAGCATTCTGAGATAAAAGTCAGATTTTCCAATTTCAATTTTTGAATTTTTAGCCAGATTGAGAGGATAAAGTGTTTTAATGTAGTTTAATTTCTGGCATAGAAAGATTATAATCCCCCCCCCCCGACACGAAACATGATTGGATTTCAAAAGTTTATAAAAATCTGTTTAATTACAATTCGAATTTCAAATTTGGATAAAATCTCACATTTGCGAGTTAATTTGATTACATTTAAAATTTGAATTGCTGCTTATAACAAATAAGTTCACCCAACTATTATAAGGACAAAACATTTTTCAATCTCTGAGAAATGTACCAAAGTTACCAAAGTTTTTTATTATTTAATACTGCACTAGACCCTTATATTATATTACAAAAATTTATTTAATTAATTTGTCCAATTGTTGTAAGGACAACACACCTTTTTTTATATTATATTACAAATTTTATTAATTTATCCAATTATTGTAAGGGTAACACACATTTTAAATTTATGCAAACATTACCACAGACATTTAAGATTGTACTAAACCAAATTTGAAATAATTTCCTTATTTAAACAACATTGTTACACTGCGTCCCTGATAAACATTTTTTTGTCACTGTTTTTTCCAGAATAAAAATTAACCACTGATGAGGGCCACCATTGTGCGCCGAAACGTTTGGTTCAATTAAAAAATTACTGAATTGTTTATTCTGCCCCTAAAGCCAAAATTAACATACAAAATTATAAACAAAATAATATATAAGAAATTATAAATTGTTATATATAAAAGTAGACACAAAAAGGAGTATCTTTTATCTATTTAAATTTTTTGATAAAATTGCTTGCACTACAGAAAAACAACTTTCTATTCTGACTCTGAATTTTTTATTTCTTTAATTGATGTTTTCTTAAAATTGATCACTTTTATCAAAAACTTTGATATTACAGAAAAATATTTCCCTTATAGTTATCCAAGTTTTTTTTAAACTGTGGGCTGCAGAATCATATTTTAACAAAAATAAACACAACTTTATTTTTCCTCATTTATTACTTTGGAAGTGGAAATTCAAGTTTTTAATTAACATTGAAATTGTAAAGCATCGAAATTGCTTATTTGTTAAACTAAAAACTGGTATTGTACAACTTAAAACTTGCATCGTTATTAATTGTATAAAATGCAAAATTAAAATCTCTTTAATTTGAAATATTTACCTTTAAAATTTGTACAATTTTGAAGAGTTGCAATTGAACTAGTTAAGCGCTGAAGATTTACAAATGAAAGTTCTTCAATTTTAATCATTTGCAATTGAAGACTATTAAATATTTTATGGGTGTAGTGAAAAATGATGCAATTTTCAATGATTCTTTCTGGAATACTTTAATTGTGAACAACGAAAATGAAATCGTTGGTTTCTTCTTTGAAAGTTATTATAATATTTGCATAATATATGTTTCCGCATATACAAAAGGGAATTTTGCAGGAACTTCAAGTTACTTTAACCAGCGGAAATGTATCAAGTTACTATTTCTATTCACACGAAGTAACAGCAGCTGTAATTTTTTCTTTTTTTAAGGAACTTGCTCAACGCTGCATCTATTTTCAAATAATCTTAAAATCAGATAAAAATAATTGTTACGTCGATCTAACATGTTGAGAAATTTATATTCCTTTCCAAACTAAAAACTTTCTGTTCAATCGCAATAATTTCAAATAGAAACAGAATTGTATAATGTCAAATGGACGTGTATTAATAAACCAGCAAACTGGTTGAATGAAAAAAAAAATCAAGAGACAATTAAAAGCACGCGATAAGTGAGCGAAAACACGGGGACCTTTAATGTGAATAATGGATGACGAATTTGAAGATTATCGTATGCAGGTATATATCACGCTCGACCAAGTCCCTATATTTTTATTTTATCATATGTCAAATATAAATAATTTGATAATTCATTATTAAAAGAACGGTCAAATACTAAGATTTTTTCCAACTTTTTTAACGAGATTTATTAATTTTAAGATTAATTTCGAATAGGTCTGGGTGAAGATAGATATTTTCAATAAGTAATTTAATTATTCAATGAAAATATAGAAGTTTATCCATTCTATTACTTCCTGATAAGAAGGCTTGCATTGAAAATCATTCGAAAATTTCCTGTTCAATGGTGACGTGACAATTATTGAATTCTTTTCGATAACGTTTTTGTCCTCGCGTTTTGAATCCTCAGAGCACTAGAAGTTATCTCTTAAATTGAATCCCTTTCTGTACCCAGTGGAATTTTCAACACTAAGATATGAATTTTAAACAATAATTAAATTTTCTACGAAAATTGTTGAATTTTCAACAAAAAAATTGCTTTTTTATCCAAGAAAGATACAATTTCTAATAAAATAAATGAATTTTTTAATTGGAAAGACAAATTTTCAACAAAATACATCAATTTTAAAACAAATATTTAAATTTTGTACCAAATTGTTTAATTTTCCAGCCCAAAATACGATTTTCTTACAAAACAGTTTAATTTTTAACCCGCAAATGTGAATTTTCAACAAAAAAGTTTAATGTTCAATGAAATAGTTGAATTTTCAATTTAAAAAAATGTATTCAAGAAAGAAAGAAAATGTTAATCAAACTGTTGAATTTTCAACCAAGAAATATCTTTTCAAGAAAATTGTTGAATTTTCAACAAAGTAATTCAATTTTGAATCAAATTTCAACCAAAAAATACAAATTTTCAACAAATTACATAAATTTTCAACTAAATATTTTGAGCAATGAATGTTATGTTACTCAAAATTTTGTTTGATTAACTTTTAGTCTGCATTTTTTTCGTTTCTAAAAATTTTGAACTGAATAGTTGAATTTTTAAGCTAAGAAAGATAAATTTTTAACTAAACATGATATAGTTTAATTTTTATGAAGGAGAATAAATTTTCAATTAAAAAAAAAAGATTTTTCTACAAAACTGTTTAATTTTATACCCAATAGTTGAATTTTTTACCAAATTGTGAAATTTTCAATTCAAAAAGACTATTTTTGTATAAAAACAGTTGAACTTTTAACTCGAAAATATGAATTTTCAACAAAAAAGTTATTTTACAACGAATGGGTTGAATTTTCAAAAAAATATTTAAATTTTCAGGTAAAAGAAATT